>ML262789.1:30991-83487 GCA_005239495.1 Nicotiana undulata
AAATTCTTAACTTTTTGCAGAACGGTATCGTGCCTGAAGACAAAAAAGCAGCTCAAGCGCTCCGCCGCAAAGCAGTGAGATACTGTTTAGTTCACAACACCTTGTATCGCAAAATGTTTGGAGGACCCCTAGCTAAGTGCCTCGAACCTAACCAGAAGGAGTTTGTGATAAAAGAAGTCCATGAGGGACATTGTGGAAATCACGCAGGTGCAAGATCTTTGGTAAAAACCTTAATCAGAGCAGGATACTACTGGCCCAAGATGGAAGAAGACGCGGAAAATTTCATATCAAAATGTGATAAATGCCAGCGGTTCGCTAATAAAATGTACCAACCAGCAGAATTGTTACATTCGATTATATCACCATGGCCCTTCATGAAATGGGGAATGGATATAATAGGACCTCTTCCCCCAGCTAAAGGTCAGGTTTGGTTCCTACTTGTACTTACTGATTACTTCACAAAATGGGTAGAAGCAGAAGCATTCAAACAGGTGCGAGAAAAGGAGGTTAAGAGTTTCTTATGGGAAATATAATATGCCGGTTTGGAATTCTAAAGGAGATCGTGTGTGACAATGGCCCACAATTTATAGGCTCTCAAATCACAGAATTCTTCGACAGTTGGAAAATCAAACGGATCACATCAACACCATATCATCCCGTAGCTAATGGACAAGCAGAATCCACGAACAAAATCATCATCAACAATATAAAGAAACGGTTAGACAGAGCCAAAGGCAATTGGCCCGACGAATTACCAGCGGTATTATGGGCATACATGACCACATCAAAAACAGTTACGGGAGAAAGTCCTTTCGCACTCGTTTATGGCTCTGAGGCATTAATACCCGTGGAAATTGGCGAACCAAGTCTTAGAGTAACGACAGCTACGGAAAAAATGAATGATGTTGAACTCCAGACCAATCTAGACCTGCTCGAATTGCGAAGAGATGCGGCCTTAATACGGATGGCAGCTCAAAAGCAAATTATAGAACGATACTACAACCGCAAAGCTCATCTCAGGTATTTCAAAATTGGGGACTTTGTACTTAAAAAGGTCTTCCAGTCAACAAAGGAAGCAGGAGCTGGTAAACTAAATCCAAATTGGGAAGGTCCCTATAAGGTCCGAGGCATAGCAGGCAAAGGCGCGTACGAGTTGGAAGCCATGGACGACAGGATTCTACCAACAAGTTGGAACGCCGTCCACCTGAAGAAGTACTATTTCTGAGGAAAAGAAGTACCCCCGCTCAGGTACCCCATGTTAGATTTTATTTTTGAATATTTAAAATTTTACTAACTTTTTTAGATGACAGGCAAAAATCTAACCCATTACCAGATGATGGCATTAGAGCTGCAAAGACGCGAGGAAATAACATAATTCCCGGTCTAGGGTTACACTTTCTGATAGATATTTTAAAGGGTTAAGCAGTCATCATCTAAAAGGTATATACCTTTGAGTCCGGAATGTTTTCCTTTTTCAGGGAAAGAACCACAAGGAAGGAATACTCAAGTGCTCGAGATCTCATTCTTCAAACGCTCAAACACTTGGGGGACTATATAATATGGAAGGCCAAGAGGAAGCAAAAACTACCAAAAGTCAGAATACTCGAGCCTAAAAAACCATTCACCCAATAAGTCAAGTGACACGAGCAAAAGAACTGAAGACTCCGGCACAAGAATTGCGAAAGCCTACTCTGAAAACCCTCGAACCATGTTCAGGTTAGAAGGCAAAATATTAGCTACGAAGAAGAAATGTACATCTCTTATACAAAAAACTGTTACATCTAAAATAGTTAGGGATATAAAATCATCATCATCATTGTACTTAGCCAAAACTGTTGTAATCAAAACAGTTACGAAATCTTTGTACTCAAATAGAAAACTGTTATTCAAATAAAAACAGTTACGGATGAAAGATCAAAACCCTTGTATATATTCTCAAAACTGTTATCAAATAAAACAGTTACGGATTACAATACATTTCTCTCGTACTTACAACTGTTGCAAATAAAACAGTCATGGGAAAAAACCCAATACTTACGAAAACTGTTACTAATGAAAAACAGTTACTTCCTTGTATTAACTCGAAAAAACTGTTATCTACTAAAAACAGTTACGAAATACAAGTGATTATTAAATCTGTTAAAACAAAACAGTTGCAACATGAGTTTTAGATGACAAACGTAACACATGTAAAATGTTGTGAAAGTTCAAGCAAAAACCTCTCACAAAAACATTCTTAAAACATGTGGAAAATTCCTATTACTCTATTGCATTTTCAATGAAGTTGAGACGTCTTCTTTAAAACATTAATTAAAAGGGCCCTAATTCATAAACAAAGCCTTTTATAAATGAAGGCTAAAGCTTATACTACACCCATTATAAAAGGATTCAAAGTAAAGCACACATCTTTATGCAAAGAAAGCTTAGAGGTACGAACAGAAACCTCACGAAAGCAAAAGCGATAGACTTGAGTAAAGAGTAAGGCTCAAAATTCACAAAAGTCTCAAAAAAGCATTGTATAAAAGCGGCTAAGTAAAAAACTAAGTACTAAACTAAGTACTTAGTCGTATAAATATGTACATTTTTAGATGCCCCTAAGTTGTCAGTTGGGGACTTTAGAAATTTCAAACTTACTCCCGATGNGTTCAGTCTTCAAGTTGTCATTTTCAGCTTCAGCAGCTTCTAGGGCAACCTTCAAAGGTGCGAGTGACTCCTACAGATTCTGGACCTTCGCCAAGGCTTCACGGAGATCTTCAAGGGCTTGGGAGAGATTACGTACGAGTTCTCCAGAATACTCTTCTTTTCTCCCCAACAAGTCCTTCAAGTATTGGATCTCTTCCGTGGCTTTTGACAGTTGCTCAGCAAATGAAGATTCAAGAGCATCCTTGTCTTTATTGACTTGGCTGAAAGAAGCCTTCTCCACTGCTAGCTCTCCTTTGACGGTCTTCAGATGCTCCTTTAAGGTATCCCTCTCATCTTCCAGAGCTTCCATCTCTATTTGAAGGCTTTCATATTGTTCTTTAATATCATCAAGCCCACGCAGCACTTGCAACTCTTTTTCATAATTAGAGATTCTCTTCATAAGCTCCAAACCAATAAGGTGCGTCTGCAAAAACAGTGACACAATCAAAAGTGTTAAACTGTTAATTAAGAAACAATATATGTGCAAAAGGTCTTTTAAAAAAAAAAGTACATACCTTTAAGGAGTTGTGCACCACCTCATTTGCCTAAGTAAGAGATGCATGGCTGTCAAGTTTGGCTCTTTCTTCGGAGCCAATTAAAGGCTTGAGCCACATTTCCGGCTCACCGGTACTAATTTTCTTAAAGAGTCTTCCACCAGCTGGAACCTCAATTATAACCCTTCTCATCTCCCTGCTGGAAGACCCTTCTTCTATAATAGAAGGCACGGAAGCAGGGACATAAGGAGCAGCAGAAGAGACAGAAGGGCCGGGAGCCAAAAAAGCCACATGCGCTTCAATAGAGACGGACGAAAGGGAAACTGAGGAGATAATAGGAACTGAAGGAGGAACAACAGCAGTAACCTGGGGAGCAGAAATAACAGCAAAGCGCGGGTAAATAGTAGCTAAGGGAATATCATCAGGGTCCATGTCAAACCCTTCGTGAAACAGAAGCTCGGCAAGGTCTCGAGCTGGGGACTGGGACTGAGATTGATCACGAGAAGAAGAAGGCTTGGTGGCCAACATGGAAGAAAGAGGTGTGGGAGTAGACTCGTTGTCCGAAACTACCCGCCTTCTTCTCACCCGATGCATTAAAGCACCCTCTTCTCCACCTTCATCTTCCCCTCCAGAGAGGGGATCTTGGACTTTCCTGGGCCTGAGATAATGACATCCTCGGAAGTGACGAAGATGTCCCACAGGTAGAAAACCCTATCGGAAAAAAGAAAGAGTTAATAACAAAAACTCAAGCAAGAAAAGGAGTGAGAAAAACTCTACTTACCATGAGTCTTGACAATCCACTTGTACTTTGCCGAAAAGTACTTCCAGGATCTTTCATCGGCAGGAGCAGCAGTCAACATTCTTTCTACCCAACTACGAATGTCGGAGACATTCTCGACAACACTCATAGTTGCTGTAAATAAGAAGAAAATAGATACGGTGTTAGAAACACAAAACAATTTTATGTAAATAAAACAAGTGCGAAATCAAAGTACTTACGTGCACGATTTCACTTCTCAGGGAAGGGAAGATTACTTTCACCCACTAAAACAGCAGTGGGAACAGCCACGTACCTAAGATACCAACCTCTGTCTTTGTCATCGCCAGGGGTTACTAAATCCCTCTTACTCCGGGAAACCAGAGTTAAAACCCCTTGACGGAATAAAGCAGGAGAATATAAATGCATCAGATGATGAAAGGTAAAAGGGACAGAAACCCTTGAAGCTAGAACTCTCAGACAAGCAACAACACGCCATACTAAAGGACCAACTTGTCCTAGGCAAATGATGAAAAAATGACAAAATTCTATGATAACAGGGTCAACAGGTGGCTGAAATCCTAATGTGAAAGGGTAAGTATATACGTAAGAAAAACCCGTCTTGTAAGACGTAATTCTTTGAGTATCACTTGGCACAAGAATGGGAACGTTAGACTCCCAAGAGCATTCCCTAAGAACAACAGGAAGATGACCTACAGTAATGATGGTAGCATATTTCTCGACACTATCTAAAGAAGAAGCCTGTTCGGCAATATGAGAATTTACATCTGGGAAAACTATCTCAACAGGAATGATTTCATCAACTCTGGGTTCATGAAAATCATCCTTGTTCCTAGAAACAGCACGGTAAGATCTACCCCTCGGAGAAAACAACGACCTAACAGAGGAAGGAAAATTAAAGGAGAGGAAGAAACTCTAGTAGAGGTATGTCACATGCTCCTTAGTCGGCCACCTCTCCGACTTCTAGATGGAGCAGAAGAAGAAGCCAAAGATTCAACGTCAATAACCTTCTTAGGTTGACCTGAGGAAGACATATTTATAAAAGCAAAGAAGAAATTCTTTCACAAAGAAAAGATTAAGTTATGAAAGTTTTTCGTACAAAGGAAGAAAAGAAGACGACTATTTATACCTAATGGCGACCGTCAAAACTTGGAAAGGTAATGATGGAAATTCATAATTAAAGGTGTCACTTCGGGACTGATGCAGCCGCAAAAATCCCTAAAAGGCGCCGGGTCGGTTTAGAACCAATCGAAAAAGAACACGTGGAAGAAGCATTAAATGGAAGTGATGTACGACGCATGCGTCCAGAAAAGAATACAAGGTTTCGAGGTAAAGGGCGACAAAATATACCCTCCATAAATGTGTATCCACTTACCAAGTATTATACGCTCAATACATGGCAAGTGGGGGGACTATCTGTATTAGTAAAAAATATAGCCTCATACGTGTACAAATTTTGGATGACTCAGCCAGCCAGGTGGACCAAATAAAACATCACACGTGGACACGGGATAAAAAGGTACGGTCAATACAAGGAATTAGCTGCGGAAAGATCATCAAAGAAGAAGAGACACAGTCACAACGAATCCGGACACAATAATGGGTAGATTCGAAGATTAGCAATCAATGTCTTGTACGTTATGTAACTCCTAAAATAATAGTTACTATTCACCATTATAACGCCTCATTAATGTAATAATTAATCATTAAATAGGCCATCATGACAGAAATTCAAACGTTGTACTAGGAGAATATCCCTATAAAAGGGATAAAAATGTGACAAACAGGACATCTGAATTCTCGGATACCAAGTTATTTCATTCTTTGCATATTGCTCTCGAAATTATTGCTACTTTATTCTTTATTTTACTAATTCGATTATCAGTAACCCGAGTTTATCCTAAATTAAGCTTTAGTCAAAGGATCTTATTCTTTGGTTAAACAATACTCCCTTGTAAATGTTCTCTTATAAGATGTGCTTTTTTACATGTTTATTTAGCTACTTCTCTATGTTCATCATTTTTTTTTGCCTTACAATTCTTTTCTTATTTTGGTATTGAGACGTAGTTGAGACACACACGTGTCATACAATGTGTGTAAATGTATACCTTATCAAAAGAAATGTGTGTAAATGTATATGTATATATAATTTTCCTATGAACCTTAGTTGATATACTAAATACTGCTGGTCAATGGGACCGAGAAGTAGATTGACGATGCAAGTGTAATGACCATGTGCCCCAAAGAGAAAGAAAACAAGACCAACTATACATCAGTCTCTCAGCAGCATGAGAAACTTAGAACACCTCCGAATATCAAAACAACCATTAATCCCCTATTGCACGCCCCTTCCTCTTTTGTCCAGAAGTTCAAAATTAAACGTCACTTATATTTATCAATCCGTTGTATATATGATTAAGTATGAATTAGTACTGTTACAGAACTAAATTAGAACACACAATATGTAAAAGTTTCAATCAATTCATCACCACATAAGAAAACCCACAACAAACAAAATCCCACAATGTACCCACGTCATTTTTCTTAGCCCTTCAAGTTCCCAAAAGTCTTGTTTAATGTAACCCTAATTGACAAAACCCCACAATAAATTCACATATACTTAACTTTTAGCACATAATAACTATTATTATTGCAAAAAAAAAAAAAAACGCCAATGGCAGAACCTCTGTTCTTGCCTTCCAAGCATCAACACCAAATCCAACATCCTCACTTTTGGCCCCACACAACGAAAAATAGTATTCCAAATAAGAAAAAACTCAACAAAAGAACCTTAGGCCAAAAAGAGAGAAAGAAATTAAGAAACAAACGGAAAAAAAATTCTGATTTTCACCAGAAAATTAACTTAAAAAAGAGCTAGAATGATAGCTAGGTATTCCTCGATCAGAGACAGATCCAATATTAGAATTTTTTGGATTATCGATTTTAGAAAGATGATCTCAAATGTTAATGTAGATTTCATAACAAATATACATTATCTGTAATTGGTCGAACGCATATAGGAATATTAAACTCTAGATTTGAGAAAACGGCACCGACATGAGTGGTTGATTAACCACTTGAGCAAGAAAAAATGATTCTCCAGCTTAATGGATAACAATATTACTTATACATAAAAATAACCGAACAGAACATTAAAAGTGAAGAAACTTACTCTTGATGTAGCCCAATAATGCCCAGTAATTGACAAGAGTATTGTTTAGCCAGACAATGCATGACATTGAGCGACGATGTTTTTAGGATTTTAAGAATTTCAGCAGTTTTGAAAGAGAGAGGGAGGGAGGAAATGTTGGGAATTAGGGTAAGTAAAAAGTTCTGAGTGGGAAAAAGGTGTGGGAATGCTAAAATTAAAATTTTTGCTTATTTTGTATCGCGCCTCTATGTAGTCTCCCGCTAAATGTTATTTTTTAGAGACCGGGTAAATGTCTTTTTTCAGACCAGATTAAATGCCTTCGCTTATTTAGGAAAACAATATCGTGATTTATGGACCAAAATTAATCTAGTCCCTATAAGTACACTTTTAGGGACCAAATTTTAAACTTGTCGCTAAATCTTGGTCCCTAATAACCCTTTTTCTTGTAGTGAATCCTGATTCGGAGGTCGTTTACTCAAAATTCCAATCTTAGTTGATTATTCCAACTTGAGGCTTCCGAAATGAGAATTTTCTTTCCAATTTGACTCTGAACTTCCCGAAATGCAACTCCGACCACGCGTACAAGTCATAATACCTGAAACGAAGCTGCTCATGTCTTCAAACCGCTGAATGACGCGCTAGAGCTCAAAACCACAGGCCAAGCCGTTACAGAGAGGACCTATTTTGTAAAAACGGCGGACACCTAGGCCACCCTACAAGACAATGCAAAATATTGAGACACAACTTCACACAAGAGACATCTGTCACGACCCAAAATCCTAACTCAGGTCGTGATGGCGCCCAACGGCGGGGTCAGACAAGCCAACACCACATTTCACTAAGCGTTCTTCCTTGTACGATTGATTACTTCATTATATACCAATTTGTACAGTTGAAATCATAATACTGAATGATAATCAACTAGTTTTAAACAAAAGCAGTCATAATAAGGCGTGGGTCCATAATATACATGTATGTACGGGCATAATGTACACAATCACTATGTGTGTGCCAGGAACTAGTGTCACGAGTATCATGGGCATACTAACTGGATATACAAAAGATAGAATATACAATCCCACTTTCTGAAATAAGTAGACAGGAACAAAAGCAAAAGAAACTCTATGGTTTTGCCTGAGGATCGCCAGGAGAAGCAGTTCACCGTGAAGTCAGGTCTGCTACAGTCAATATCTAGCTCCGGTCTGATAACCAGATGCACCAACCTCAGCACCTGTACAGTTAAGTACAGAAGTGCAACATGAGTACATAAATAAATATGTACCCAGTGAGTATCCCGTCTAATCTCGAAGAAGTAGTGACGAGAGGTGGACTTGACACTCACTAAGGTCCAACAGTATAATATAACAAGATGTAATGAAGACAGTAGCCATGTGGAGCAGTAACATAAAGTATGTATAAAACACAGAAAATCCAAGTAAATGCTGGAAGTAAATAACAAATTTCCGCTTTCTTTTCCTCAACTGTCTGTCAATTCAATGTCACTGAAACAATACCAAATAGTCATGCGCACGCAGGAATAAGACAACCGATCGGAGTTGTAAAGGAAACATCCTAGCACTGAATAGTCGTAAAGCTTCCCCTGCTCGCGAATCATACGTGCAAGTCAGGTGCTGACACACTCATACTGAATTATCATAAAGCTTCCCCCGCTCGCGAATCCTACCTGCGACTCGGGTGATGACACATTCACCGAATTATCATAAAGCTTCCCTCGCTCGCGAATCATACCTGCGACTCGGGTGCTGACTCATATGTATATATATATGTATACCGAATTTATCAATAAGCTCAATAGAGGCTATGCTTGTAACAATAATTAATTCACTGGAAATGTACAGGCAATCTTTCCATCATTTTCATGCTAGTTCAAGGATAATAAACAGCTCAAAGTACGCCTACAGATACATATAAGTCACGTAAACGCATGCTTGTGAGTCCTAAAGCTACCCGACATGGCATAATAGTCGCTACGTACATACTCTCGTCACTTTGTACGCACGTAGCCCCCAAAACACATTACACAAAACATATAGAACACCTATGGGGACAATTACTTCTTACAAGGTTAGAAAGGAGACTCACCTCGTGCCGAACCTACTCCTCGGACCAAGAACGCGCCCGAAACTCCAAACTTGCCCCTCGAGGACTCGAAACTAATCAATCGATACGAACATATATCAAATTATATTCAAAACATGAGATTCTCCTATGAATTTGGTCAATTAGCCATTCTTGAAGAAATACTAAAATCCGCCCCCAGGCCCGCACTCTCGGGTTCTGAAAAATTCTCAAAGGAATCACTCACCCATAGACTAAGGATCATTAATATATGATTTCTACTTGAATTAATGGAAATTAATGGATAATTCATCAAATTTCTCAAGAACCCTAAGTTACTACCTAAGTCTTGATTTTTCAATGCTTTAGTAGATAATTCAATTAGTAATTCATGTATTAAACTAATATTAAAGTGGAATTAACTTACCTTATCAGTAGCTAGGTCGTGGAACCTCTTTCCCCAAGTTCCCAAGTCTTTAATGAAGGTGAATAATGAAAGAAATGGGTAAAATCCCGAGTTTTAAGTGAGAACACACTGCCTGGCCTACAGTGATACCGCACATGCGGCTCAAGGACCGCACCTGCGGTCTCGCGCCTGTGAGATAAAGCTCG
The DNA here is from genome assembly GCA_005239495.1 of Nicotiana undulata. Classification (NCBI taxonomy): domain Eukaryota; kingdom Viridiplantae; phylum Streptophyta; class Magnoliopsida; order Solanales; family Solanaceae; genus Nicotiana; species Nicotiana undulata. Next base: position 40,788 of record ML262789.1, read on the forward strand.
CACCTGCGAAGCTGGATGAGTGGGGTTGGGGTCGCACCTGCGGACCTTTGGCCGCACCTGCGAGAAAAGAGGGCCTCACCTGGGGCCACACCTGCGATGCTTGGGACCGCAGGAGTGGTCCCACACCTGCGACTGGGCAACAGCACCTGCGGTCACACCAGATCAGGTGCACCAACTGGATTTTAGCCTCGTTTGGTGCCCAAGAGGCACCTGGGCCCACCTGAGCCCCCGTCCAAGTATACCAACAAGTTCCAAATCATAATACGGACTCGCTCGAGCCTTCAGAACACTCAAAACAACGCTAAAACTCAAAATCACACCCCAAAACCCCTAGAATCATAACTTAAGAACTTCAAGTTCTTGATTTCTATAACAATGCACCGGACCGACCTATACTGCTCGGAATGATGCCAAATTTTGCAAGCAAGTTATAATTGGCATAACGGAACTATTCCTGGTATCGAAATTCCGTTCGGACCTCGATAACATAAAATCACGTTCCAAACCAAATTTCAAACTTAAGGAAATTCTTATTTCTATATTGGGCGCCGAAATGCCCTCGGGTCATCGAAAACCCGTCCCGAACATACGCCCAAGTCTGAAATCATCATAAAAAGCTAATGGAACTGTCAGAACTCAATTCCGAGGTTGTTTGCTCAAAATGTTGATCGAAGTCAAACTTGGCCAAAAAGGCCAACCTTAAGGAACCAAGTGTTCCCATGGCATTCTAAACACTTCAAAATCCCGGACCACCCGTCCCCTCAAGTCATAAATCAATCGAAGTCGCTATGGAAAGTCTCATTTAGGGGAATGAGGTCTTAATACGCAAAACGACTGATCAAGTCGTTACAAAATCATCAAAGAACAAAAATACCCAACCAAATCCAGTGCATGAGGAAGAAGAAGATGGATGGAAGATTGTTTCTTTCATCAAAGGAAGAAATAACCAGAGAACAAATCAACCAAGACTATGCAAAACACTTCAATGACAGGTATAAATGTCAACATCTTTGATGCAAACTCTGGTATGTACTTGACCTCACAAAAATTTGCTTATAAAAATAAGAACTCCTTAAACACAAATCTGTCAAGATCAGAAGATCTTCTGAATAAAAAAGTGAAGACGAAACCACTTTTCACTATTACAAGAAAGAAACACGGTTTTGGACAATACCACCTACAACGCCAATCCAATGCTCAAAAAAGATATTATTTTTAATAATAATAATAACCTAAATAATAATATAAAAAATAATAATGGCAGCACAATGGACCCACCTACACTAATGGACTGCTTAGCTTCCCCCCACCCCTATAGGATCACGCCTCCCCCACCCACTAATTATCTTTCATGCAATCTATTAATGATGAGATTATAACCAAAAATTATTCCAATATAAATCCTAATGAATCTTACTTACCCTCACCAAACACGGAACGACCCCCCACCGAACAAAATAAATCCATGCAGGATCACTCTAACCTAAAACACATGGCAAGCACTCAATACTCCTCTCAACAAATGGCCAACACAAACCTACACGTATCCCAGAACCAATCATCTCCCCTGCCTATTAAAACTACTACGCTAACCCATTCCAACAACATGCAAACAGACACCCTAATCGTTGAAAACCTAGAAGATTCTCTACAAAATCCTAAGAGCAACTCTTTACCCTCTTTAAAAATTCTTCATAACAACAACAATGCCAAGAATTCTCATCTCAGTGAGGAGGTGCTATCACCTGATACAAATACAAAGACCAAATCACCCACTGAACATGGACAATACTCCACCACCACAAAATCCAAGTCTGCCTCGCAGGATTCTAACTCAACCACCGCTACCACGAAATCACCAACCCCTTTCATGGGTGGAGATGGGTCTGATAGGACATGACATATCGTTCAACATCATGTTGGAGGGCAGGGAAACAATGATTGTGCTACAAAGCACTCACTACCTTGCCCAGCTAATTTCAGAGGGTGTTCGTCTAGAGATGAATAATTACATAAATCAAATATGGATAAACAATATACTCCAACCAGTAGCTCCAAATATGCCTGCCAACCTAACTCATGTCATGAGGGAGACATGGAACCTTCCAGCTCACTTCGTCAACATTCAGAGCATAAATCAACCAATGGAGTTACCTTTCTTCACACCAGAAGTGGTGACAAACATAAACCCATTATTCACTCCTTGGAATACACAACCAGACATACCCCAAACCTCCCATGCACAGAACACACAACACATGCACAACCAGGGCTCTCCACAGCAACCCGCACATCTAAATCCAACTCAAATGGATCAACCAATGGAGAAAGAGGTGGATCCAGTCAACTTAATACTAGAAAACATAATGAAAGATTCAAACCTTGACGAAATAAAGGTATTTTTATTCATGGAGACGCATAAGCAGAGGAAGATTCTTTACTGTACAATGGAATTTTACAAGTTCACACTGGACATAAGTCATCCTGTAGAGCCAACAATGGGTCAGCATTGGATGATCCTAGTGCCATTTCAGAGGAGGAACCCTATACTCTCAACAGGAGTGAGGGAGAATGGAGACATTGTGATGACCCAAAAGTTCATCCTAAGTAATCCTAGATAAATCTATGTTCCGAGGCCCCGAAAGCCTCCATTAATCTCACCTCGATATGCGTGTGCAACCCGAGCGTGTAGCTGGGAAGTCCTTATGTTGAAATTTGATGAAAATAGAATTTTATGATAATTAAATGAATAAAGTTAACTTTGGTCAATATTTTTGGTAAACGGACCTGGACCTGTGATGTGACGGTCCCGGAGGGTCCGTAAAAAAATATGGGACTTGGGCGTATGCCCGGAATCGAATTCCGAGGTCCTAAGCCCGAGAAATGAATTTTTAAAGAAGATTATTTTCTGAAAATAATAAAGGAATTTGAAAATGAATAATTATGTGAAAACTGTGTTACCGGGCCCGTATTATGATTCCGGAGCCCGGAACAGTTTTATTATATGTTATTTATCTTATCTGTGAAATTTGGTGTAAAATGGACTTGAAATGACGTGTTTCGGATAAAAAATGGGAAATTTAGAAGTTTATGAAGTTTGAGAAAATTCTATAGATTTTGGAGTTTAATTCATTGTTTTTGATGTTGTTTTGGTGGTTTAGTTACTTGAATAAGTCCGTATGTTGATATGGGAGTTGTGTGTGTTTTTTGTTTTGGGTCCCGAGGGCTCGGGTGAGTTTCGGGTAGCTACCGGAGTGTGCAAAGTGGAAAAATCTGATGTTTTTGATGATTTGCTGGTGTCTGGTGCAATACCCTTCGTGAACGCGGCCAAGGGCTCGCGAACGCGAAGGGTAATTATTGTGGCCTTGGAGTTTACTCTACGCGAACGCGTAGAGGAAGAGGCGAACGCGGAGCACTGGACAGTGCTTCTACGCGAACGCGTCCCCAGAGGCTGCAAAGTTAGGAATAACTTCACATCTTTCATTCTCTGTCGTGCCAGATGAATTCTAAATACTAATTGAGTCTCTATTTTACTCTCTCGCAGATGGCGAGAACGCGCGCTTCCTCATCGACCGACCAGCAGCCTGATCCTCGTATTGTAGATCCTACGAGGGGCCGAGGCCGAGGCCGTGCTAGAGGATGAGGCAAAGCTAGAGCAGCAGCTCCAGTAGAGGACCCACTGGTAGATTTTGCCGGTGAGGTTCCTACTCAGACAGTCCAAGTTGGACCAGCTCAGGTCCCAGAGGGGTTCATTGCCACTCCATTTCAATGATATTATTATTGCAAAGATAAGAATATGAAGTCAAAATTAGATTTTTTTTTGAAATAATAATCGTGTCGGGTGAGCAACAACTGCTTCGTCACAGTACTTACTTATGGGCTAACAGGTCACACTTTGGCCAAGTATCCTACTTACTCTAGTCCGCTTAGTGGGACTCATGGAGAGTGTAGCTCATGCTGGTCTTCTTCCTACTGCACCAGCTGGATCTCAGGCTGGGGGAGGGACCCAGACTCCTGCTATTCACACGCCAGAGCAGTTTGCCACTCAGTTCCAGACTCCGGCACCTCAGACAGCCGGAGTAGTTCAGCCGGGTATTGTGGCACCAGCAGTTGAGGGAGCAGCCATGTCAGCGGACGCCCTGTGGAGGTTGGATCGGTTCACCAAGTTATTCACTACCACATTTACTGGTGCACCATACGAGGATCCCCAGGATTATTTATACAACTGTTATGAGGTTCTTCGGAACATGGGCATTGTGGAGTCCAATGGAGTTGATTTTGCTACATTTCGTCTTTCTAGCACCGCCAAGAATTGGTGGAGAGATTACTGCTTGACCAGACCAGCTGGGTATGCACCTCTGACTTGGGCTTAGTTCTTCGAGTTGTTCTTGGGGAAGTTCCTTCCAGTTACTCAGAGAGAGGATCTTCGGAGGCAGTTTGAGCGTCTACAGCAGGGCTCCATGTCTGTCACTCAGTACGAGACCAGGTTCATTACTCTGGCCAGGCATGCCATTATGATACTCCCCACTGATCGGGAGAGGGTTCGGAGATTTATTGAGGGTCTAGCTCAGCCCATCAGACTCCAGATGGCCAGAGAGACGGGTACTGATATCTCCTTTCAGGATGCAGGCGATATGGCCAGGCGCATTGAGATGGTATTATCCCAGGGTGGTGGAATGGGGTCTGATAAGAGACCTCGTCATTTCAGCCGTTTCAGTGGTGCCTCATCTGGAGGCAGATATTCCTTTGGCAGAGGGCATCCCCCTAGGCCTTATCAGTCGGCACTCCAAGTATCCCGCAGTGCACCTTCAGCTCTCATCAGTGCACCGCTGATTCAGAGCTATCAGGGTGGTCATTCTGGTCATCAGGGACAGTTCCAGGGTCAGTATTCTCAGCCGCCGAAGTCTTGCTTCACTTGTGGTGGTATGTGGCATATTTCCAGGTTTTGCCCCCGAGGTTTTGGTGGTTCTTCGTATCAGGGTTCCCGTGCCATGGTTCCCGCATCAGGTGAACCCTCGCCCCCTCAGCTAGCTAGGGGTGGTCGTGGTGCCAGAGGTGGAGGTCAGACTCATAGAGGTGGAGGGCAGGCCGCGAGAGGTAGGGGTCAGCCCGTAGTAGGTAGACCCAGAGATGTGCAGGTTGGAGGGGCTCAGCCCCGGTGTTATGCTTTTCCTGCTCGTCCTGATGCTGAGGCTTTTGATGCAGTTATTACAGGTATGATTTCAGTTTGCAGCCGAGATGCTTCGGTGTTATTCGATCCGGGTTCTACATTCTCCTATGTGTCTTCATATTTTGCCCCTTATCTAAGTATGCCCTGTGATTCTTTGAGTACTGCTGTGCACGTGTCTACACCGGTGGGTGATTCTATAGTGGTAGATCGAGTCTACCGTGCTTGCGTAGTAGTTATTGGTGGTCTGGAGACTCATGTTGATCTTTTGCTTCTGGATATGGTTGACTTTGATGTTATATTGGGCATGGACTGGTTATCTCCCTATTATGCTATTCTGGACTGTCATGCCAAGACAGTGACCTTAGCCTTTCCAGGAGTACCTCGGTTACAGTGGAGAGGGACTCCTAGTCATTCTTATATGAAGGCTCGATGCATGGTCGAGAAGGGGTGTTTGGCCTATTTGGCCTATGTTCGTGATTCTAGTGCTGAGGTTCCTTCTATGGAGTCTGTGCCCGTGGTTCGTGAATTTCCAGAGATATTTCCTGCTGGCCTGCCGAGTATGCCACGCGATAGGGATATTGATTTTTGTATTGAGGTAGCTCCGGGCACTCAGCCCATTTCTACTCCGCCGTATCGTATGGCCCCGCCAAAGTTGAAGGAATTGAAGGAGCAGTTGCAGGATTTGTTGGATAAAGGCTTCATTAGGCCTAGTGTTTCTCCTTGGGGTGCCCCAGTGTTGTTCGTTAAGAAGAAAGATAGCTTAATGAGGATGTGTATCGACTACCGAAAGTTGAATAAGGTTACTATCAAGAACAAGTATCCTTTGCCGAGGATTGATGACTTATTTGATCAGCTTCAAGGTGCTACGGTGTTCTCTAAGATAGACTTGAGATCTGGTTATCATGAGCTGAGGATCAGGGCGTCTGATGTGCCTAAGACGGCTTTTCGCACTCGTTATGGTAATTATGAGTTTTTGGTCATGTCGTTTGGGTTGACAAATGCCCCTGTTGCTTTTATGGAATTGATGAACCGGGTGTTCAGGCCTTATTTGGACTCGTTCATTATTGTTTTCATTGATGATATATTGATATACTCTCGCAGCCGAGAGGAGTATGAGAAGCACCTTAGAGTCGTCCTCCAGACTCTGAGGTAGTCATTTGTACGCCAAATTTTCTAAGTGTGAGTTCTGGTTGAGTTTGGTGGCATTTCTGGGCCATGTTGTATCGACAGAGGGTATTCAGGTGGATCCCAAAAAAATTTCAGCAGTCAGAGATTGGCCTAGGCCTACTTCAGCTACAGAGATTAGGAGTTTCTTGGGCTTAGCAGGCTATTATCGCCGATTTGTGGAAGGCTTTTCATCTATAGCAGCCCCTATGACCAAGTTGACACAAAAAAGTGTTCAATTCAGATGGTCGGAGGAGTGTGAAGCGAGCTTTCAGAAGCTCAAGAAAGCATTGACCACAACACCAGTGTTGGTACTGCCCACAGGTTCAGGTTCTTATACCGTGTATTGTGGTGCTTCGCGGGTTGGGCTTGGTGCAATGTTGATGCAGGATGGGAGGGTTATAGCCTATGCTTCACGTCAGTTGAAGATTCATGAGAAGAACTATCTAGTCCATGATTTGGAACTTGCAGCTATTGTTCATTCCTTGAAGATATGGAGGCACTATTTGTATGGGGTACCGTGTGAGGTATTCACTGATCACAAGAGTTTGCAATACTTGTTTAAGCAAAAGGAGTTGAATATGAGGCAGAGGAGGTGGTTAGAGTTGCTGAAGGATTATGATATTACTATTCTCTATCATCCGGGAAAGGATAATGTGGTGGCCGATGCTTTGAGTCGAAAGTCAGTCAGCATGGGTAGTTTGGCTTATCTATCAGTAAGAGAGCGACCTTTGGCTTTGGATGTTCAGGCGTTAGCCAATCGATTTGTTAGGTTGGAGGTTTCTGAGGGTGGCAGTGTTTTAGCCCATACCGTCACTCGTTCTTAATTGTATGATCGTATTCGTGCCAAGCAGTATGATGATCGTCATTTGTGTGCTCTTAGAGATGCGGTTCGGCACGGACGTGCCAAGCAGGTCACAGTTGATGCTGAGGGAGCTTCGAGATTGCAGGGTCGTATATGTGTTCCTGATGTTGATGGCATTCGTGAGTTAATATTGCAGGAGGCCCATAAATCTCGGTATTCCATTCATTCGGGCGCCGCGAAGATGTACCAGGACTTGCGGCAGCACTACTGGTGGCGTAGAATGAAGAAGGATATTGTGGCTTATGTAGCTCGGTGCTTGAATTGTCAGCAGGTTAAGTATGAGCACCAGAGACCCGGTGGTTTGATGCAGCAGATTCAGCTTCCCGAGTGGAAGTGGGAGCGTATCACGATGGATTTTGTAGTTGGACTTCCACGGACCCAGAGGATGGTTGATGCAGTATGGGTTGTGGTGGATAGGCTGACCAAGTCAGCACATTTCATTCCGGTGGCGGTTTCATCTTCAGCGGAGAAGTTAGCTCAGATCTATATGAGAGAGATTGTCAGATTGCACGGTGTGCCCTTATCTATCATATCAGACCGAGGTACTCAGTTTACCTCCCATTTCTGGAGGGTATTTCAGCGAGAGTTGGGCACACAGATTGAGTTGAGCAATACATTTCATCCTCAGACGGACGGACAGTCCGAGCGTACTATTCAGATTTTGGAGGATATGTTGCGAGCTTGTGTCATTGACTTTGGTGGTTCATGGGATCAGTTCTTTCCCTTAGCAGAGTTTGCCTACAACCACAGTTACAAGTCGAGCATTCAGATGGCTCCGTATGAGGCATTGTATGGTAGGCGATGTCGGTCTCCAGTCGGATGGTTTGAGCCCGAAGAGGCTAGGCTATTGGGTTCTGAGTTAGTCCAGGATGCCTTGGATAAGGTGAAGATTATTCAGGATAGGCTTCGTACAGCTCAATCCAGGCAAAAACGTTATGCAGATCGTAGAGTTCGAGATTTGGCTTTCATGGTAGGAGACCAGGTATTCCTTCGAGTGTCGCCTATGAAGGGTGTGATGAGATTCAGAAAGAAGGGCAAGTTGAGCCCCAGGTATATTTGTCCATTTGAGATTTTGGATAAGGTAGAAGAGGTGGCCTACAGACTTGCCTTGCCACCGCATTTATCAGCAGTGCATCTGGTGTTTCATGTATCCATGATACGGAGGTATATTGCAGATCCCTCTCATGTTCTTGACTTCAGCGGTGTCCAGTTGGACAAGGATCTGACTTATGAGGAAGAACCGGTAGCTATATTAGGTAGGCAGGTTCGTCAGTTGAGGTCGAAGAGTTATCCTTCAGTCTGTGTTCAGTGGAGAGGTCAGCCTGCCGAGGCAGCTACTTGGGAGTCTGATTCCGATATGAGGAATCGTTATCCCCATCATTTCTCAGACTCAGGTACTTTTCTATGTCCGTTCGAGGACGAACGTTTGTTTTAGAGGTGGAGATTTTGATGACCCAAAAGGTCATCCTAAGTAATCCTAGCTAAATCTGTGTTTCGAGGCCCCAAAAGCCTTCGTTAATCTCACCTCGATATGCATGCGCAGCCCGAGCGTGTAGCCGGGAAGTCCTTATGTTGAAATTTGATGAAAATGGAATTTTATGATAATTAAATAAATAAAGTTAAATTTGGTCAACATTTTTGGTAAACGGACCCGGACCCGTGATGTGAGGGTCCCGTAGGGTCTGTAGGAAAATATGGGACTTGGGTGTATGCCCGGAATCAAATTTCGAGGTCCCTAGCCCGAGAAATGAATTTTTAAGGAAAATTGTTTTCTGAAACTAATAAAGGAATTTGAAAATGAATAATTATGTGAAAACTGTGTTACCGGGCCCGTATTATGGTTCCGGAGCCCGAAAAAGGTTTATTATATGTTATTTGTCTTATATGTGAAATTTGGTGTAAAACGGACTTGAAATGACGTGTTTCGGATAAAAAATGGGAAATTTAGAAGTTTATGATGTTTGAGAAAATTCTATAGATTCCGGAGTTTAATTCATTGTTTTTGATATTGTTTTGGTGGTTTAATTACTTGAATAAGTCCGTATGTTGATATGGGAGTTGTGTGTGTTTTTGGTTTAGGGTCCCGAGGGCTCTGGTGAGTTTCGGGTAGCTACCGGAGTGTGCAAAGTGGAAAAATCTGATGTTTTTGATGATTTGCTGGTGTCTGGTGTAATACCCTTTCTCGAACGCGGCCAAGGGCTCGCGAACGCGAAGGGTAATTATTGTGGCCTGGGATTTTACTCTACGCGAACGCGTAGAGGAAGACGCGAACGCGGGCACTGGACAGTGCTTCTACGCGAACGCGTCCCCAGGGGTGCGAACGCGTAGTGTTAAGCTGGGGTCTAGGGGGGGGGGGCTGGGTAGTTTGTTCTTCGCGAATGTGGCCCTATGCTTGCGAACGCGTAGGCCAGTGGAGTCAAACCTACGGGAACGCGTAGGTCAGGTTAGTCAACCCTTCGCGAACGCGAAGGGTATTTTTGCCCAGTTATTAAAATACCCCAAAATAGAATACCATACGGGATTTTTCATAATTTTCACTTTATTCTTCTTCTCCAAGCCCCATTGAAGACCTCCAAGCCATCTTTTCCTCCATAACCATTTGGGTAAGTGTTCCTAACACCAATATCTTCCATTTTCCTTCCCTAATCACTAGAACCTAAGCCTAAAATCATGAAAACAAGGTAGGAATTAGGGTTTTTTGGGTAGAGTTAGGTTTATGGAATTTTTGGGAATTCAACCTCAATTTGGGGTCGGATCTTGAAACAAATTATATATTCTAACTCGTGGGGTTATGGGTGATCGGGTTTTGGTCTGAACCTCGAGTTTGGACCAAGCGGGCCCGGGGTCGAATTTTAGTATTTTTGGAAGAATGATAGAAAATGTATAATTAGGCTTTGGGATTGATCAATTATGTCTAGATATTATCGTTTCGGAGTTGGATTCGAGAGGCAAGGCTGTGATTGAGGCTTGACTTGCATTTTTGGAGCCGAGGTAAGTGTTTGGCCTAACCTTAGCTTGAGGGATTAGGTATAGAGTCTTATTTGCTATGTGTAATTCATGTCCAACGTATAGGCGGGGTGATGCGTGCCTATATGTTGCGGTCAAGCATGCCCGTGAGTCAATTGTGATCAATCATACCGTGTTTTTAATATTCTCTGTACTATGAGTAATTGGTGATTTAGAAGTGATACCTTGATGTTGTTTCATGACATGGGGAGTTATCGTGTTATTGGTTTCAGTTGAGGTTTTTACTGTTGAAATTGTATTTCCGATGCGAGGTTGGTTATAGTTGAGTCCCTTGCCGGGACGATAGAATTTTATTGAGTATTTCCATACACTTGGGACTTCTTATTGTTGATTTTCACATTATATTGTTGCTTTTATATTATTTATCGCACGAGGTGACATGTCGTGCTTATTGTTTATTATTCATCACACGAGGGGACATGCCGTGTTGATCGTTTATTATTTATCGCACGAGGGGACATGCCGTGCTGATCGTTTATTATTTATCACAGAGGGGACATGCCGTGTTGATCATTTATTATTTATTGCACGAGGGGACATGCCATGCTGATTGTTTGTTATTTATCACATGAGGGGACATGCCGTGTTGATCGTTGATTATTTATTGCACGAGGGGACATTCCGTGCCGAGTGTTATTATTTATGCACGAGGGGCATTCCGTGCCGAGTGATTGTGAGTTATGCACGAGGGGACATGCCGTGCCTTTTGCTGTTCATTATCTGTCCTGAGACGTTAATTTCCGGTTGTTACTTTTTACACTCCAGTTATTACCCTGTTCTACTGTGCTAGCATTTTGTTGCCCCTTTTACCCCCAGCATGTTCTCCCTGTATCTGTCTTACTTGCTTATTTCCGTCGATATTTTCCTGTTATTATATAGAATTACACAGGTACATATATTGTTGTCGGTCCTAGCCTCGTCCCTACTTCGCCGAGGTTAGGCTCGGCACTTACTCAGTACATGGGGTCAGTTGTACTGATGCTAGACCTGCACTTCTTTATGTTGTGCAGACTACGCAGCCGGACTCGGTGGTCACTGACAGTCGGAGCATTTCATCAATTCATTCAGGAGACATCGAGGTAGACCCGCAGGCGTTCGTGGGCCTTGGTGTCACCTTCTACCCTTTATTTTCAGCTCTGTCTTATTTATAGTTTCAAAGACAGTCATGTGCATATATTTTTAGACCATTGTATTTAGTAATCTCTTAGACAGTTCGTGAGTATGTGACACCAGTTCTGGGATTTGTATATGGGTTTTATTTCGTAGGTGCTATATTATTTTTGGTAATTTGTTAACCTTCATATTGTTGACCATCGATGCCTTAGTTATCTTGTTCGTTTTAGTTGTTACTGAGTTTTATTTAGTTCAAACGTTGGCTTGTCTAGCGGGTTCAACGTTAGACGCAGTCATGGCCCGAAGGTGGGACTTCGGGTCGTGACAGACATACACATTCACAACCTCAACATGAATAGACCTACTACTTTCATAATTTGGAATATTCACGGAGGAAACAATGAGGCTTTTAGGCTAAATTTCAGAGAATTGGTTAATACTCACCATCCCAGTATGGTCACCCTGTTGGAGACCAAAATGGACAGCCACCTTCCCCTTCTTGATCCGTTTGGGTTGTCAGATATGATAGAAATTCCGGCAGATGTGCAATCAGGTGGTATGTTCATTCTGTGGGATCACACTATTGTTAATATGCACAACTTTGTGCGTAGAAGCCAAGAGATAAGTGACACTATAGAGGTAATTTCTACAAAAAGATCTTGTCTATTTACTTCGATTTATGCTAGTACTGATAAAATCCTAAGGAACAAAATGTGGTAGAACCTTAAAGAACAACATGCATCCTACACAGGCCCATGGCTTGTGGGGGAGATTTTAATGATGTCCTAAATAAAAACTAAAATATAGGTGGTAGAACTATTAATAGTAAACTTTCTAAGCTTTTATAGGATTGTATAAACAATTGCAATATTATAGACCTAGGGTTTAAAGGATGCAAATTCACCTGGTCAAACCATAGAAAGAAAAATAACGGCCTCATTATTAAAAGACTTGACAAAGTCTTTGCCAATGAGGAATGAATTAGTCTATTCCCTAAGGCCACTGTAATGCATCTTTCGAAAACATACTCTGGCCACAATCCCCCTCTAATAGAAATTATCCCTAAAATACAACGTTGTGGCCAAAAACCTTTTAGGTTGGAAACATTTTGGTGTAGACATCGCCAATTTATCAACCTTGTCAAGGATAGCTGGAATGATACTAGCTATACCCTAGCATCTACAAATTTCCTTAGTAATATTAAAAAGTGAAAAAACATTCACTTTGGTGATGTCTTCAAAAACAAAAATAAAATATTGGCTAGACTCAAAGGAATCCAAAATTCTCCAAATTATATTACAAGCCCTTTCCTCAAACAACTAGAAAATACCCTCCTAAGTGAATACAACAATATCCTTAAAATTAAAGATGACTATTGGAAACTTAGAGCTAGAATTTCATGGATTCAAGATGGAAATGCTAACACAAGATTTTTCCACATCATGGCTTCCAATAGACATCGTAGAAATAAAATTACTTTCTTTAAGGACAATCTTGATAACTGGATAAATGACCCGAATGCAATCCTTGCCCATACAACTCAATATTTTCAAAGCATTTTCACTACCAACTACAGTATGACAAATTAGATCAGCATTAAAAAGGACAATAATAACTTCAATAAAATAGATCTCTCAATACTCGACAAACAATTACATCCTTCTGAGGTCGTCAATGCCATTTCTGCCCTAAAGCCGTACAAAACTCCAGGTCCGGATTGCATTCACCCTTTTTGCTAAAACAAATATTGGGACATAGTAGGTCGCTCTGTCATTGATCTCTTCCTACAAGCTTTTAACACCCAAATCCTTCCTCCCGGTATCAACAATACTTTTATCCGCCTAATTCCTTAAGTTCCCAATGCTAACAACTCTGTAACACAATTTACAAAATTATTACTAAGATAATAGCAAACAGGATTCAACTACACCTTAATAAAATAATTAGTCCCTTCCAGGCTAGTTTTATTAAAGGTAGAAGGGCTTGTGATAATGGAATTATTATCCAAGAAATTTGTAACCATTTTAAAAAAATGAAAGGCAAGAAAGCCAACACGATTCTAAAATTAGATCTTGAAAAAGCTTTTGATAGGCTTGAATGATCCTTCATTTATCGAACCCTAACCTACTTCAACTTTCCCCAGAGGATAAAAGTCTTAATAGTGAATTGCATTTGTACTAGTCAGATTGCTATCCTGGTCAATAGAACAACTACTAAATTCTTTAGTCCTAGTAGGGGCATTAAACAAGGATGCCCTCTCTCCCCCTACATTTTTATCTTATGTATGGAAATGTTATCCCAAATAATTCTCAATCGAGTGGATACTTGTATATGGGATCCAATTCACTTAACTAACAAGGACATGGTGTATCCCATTTATTTTTTGCCGACGACCTTACCCTAATGGCTAGAGCATATTTAAAAAACTATAAAACAATTGACAACTGCTTAAAATCCTTTTGTGAGTTATCAGGACAAAAAATCAACCTTCAAAAATCAAAAATCATCTTCTCCAATTTTTTTATAAATATGGACAAAGACATTGCAAATGGTTTCAACATCAATATTAGCCAAACGTTTGGCAAATATCTTGGCTTTCCAATCTTGGACAAAAATCCTAAAGCTAAGGACTTTCAGTTTATTATAGACAAAATGGGTAACAAGCTATCATCCTGGAAATAAAGTTTCTAAATATTGTGGGTCGTACCACTCTAGCCCAATCAACTTTGAATAACATTCCAAACCCTGCAATGAAATACACTATAATCCCTACCAAAATTCAAAAATAAATAGACCAAATTCAAAGAAACTTTATCTGGGTATTACTAATGAAGGGAAAAAGCTACACATGATGAACTTGAAAACCACAAGCCCTAAAAATCTGGGAGGCCTTGGTCTTAATAATGCAAACTCTGAAAACATTGCTTTGTTGAGTTGTTTAACTTGGCGAATTCTTTCTAATCCAACCACACCCTGGTCAAGCATTTTAATCAATAAATATATCACCAAAAGTTCAAAGAACCATTCATTCATTTGGAAAGGCATCCTAAGGATTGACAATCTGTTCTAAAGACATTCTATGGCAACCTAGCCACAACTCCACTCTCAACTTATGGGATACTTGTTGGATCCCAAATAACCCACCGTTAAGAAACTGTATTGAGGGATCCCTCCAATCACATGAGAGCAAGCTTCAAATAAGAAGTCTCTATCATAAGGGAAATTGGTCATTCTCAAAATTATCCTTACAAATGCCTGCTAAAGTTGCAAACAATATTAAAAGCATTCCACAATCCCTTAGCCATGGAAACTGTGACAAGACAATATGGAGCCTTAATAACAATGGCCAATTCACCACCAAAAGTTGCTATCAATTAATTAACAACACTAAACCACCATCACTTGATTTTAGCTGGATATGGCAGTTACATTGCCCGAACAAAATAAAATTCTTCCTTTGGAATTGCCTCCATTATAGAATTCCTACACGGCAGTATCTTCATCACATTGGTATTAACATTGATCCACAATGCACTATATGCCGAACAAATGAAGAAGACATTATAGACATTTTCCTGTTATGCCCTAAAGTAGTGAATATCTGGAGATCCTTAGGCATCAACGTCCAAAACATCATCAGTCATAATCATTGGCTGATCAACCTAAAAGATTTGAATACAGTAACCATCTCGTCTACTATAGAATGGGGTAATCTTCTTCCCTTCCTTATATGGGGAATCTGGATTAACACGAACAAGAATAATTTCAACAACACAACCCCCCCACCCCCCCAAAAAAACTAACAACTTTGATGAGCCAAGCTTCTGAATATAATTTCCTAAGCACAAAGAGTGTCCCAACTCAAGAAATAACGAATGTTAATATAAGTTGGCATAAGCCCCTACAACATTGGTATAAACTAAACACTGATGGTGCATACAAGGTTGATGCACAAATATCGGGTGTAGGAGGTGTGATCAGAAATCACTCGGGTAAGTGGATCCTTGGCTTCCAAATGCAACACACAACTACTTCTCCGCTACATACAGAGCTACAAGCAATTCACCAAGGCATACAAATCGCAAGGAAATACAATCTCTTTTCGCTGGAAGTGGAGACCGACTCAGCTGAAGCAATCAAGGCCATACTACAGGACCATTTAGTCTTTTCTAATATTGTTTATGCTTGAAGATCATTAATGCACCACCAGAAGGACCTGCTTCTACGACATAACTTCCGGGAAGGAAATCAAGTGGCTCATAAGTTTGCAAAAGATGCCACAAAGGGAAACTACAAGAAGCTCTCCCCTCAGAATCCAAAGATCCACGCAATACCTCCTTCTTTTGTGATGAAACAACTGACTTTGGAAGAAAATGGAGCCTGTCTTTTTGTAAAAACTTTATCTACTGCTGCATGTAATAGGCTGAGAACCTTAGGAAATCAATGTATTTCATGTGACAATCCACCAATATGTGGTAATTTTCCTACTACCTGTAACCAATTGAACGTTATCTAGTTTATAATATATATCTACCAGTATTATAAAAAAAATAGTTCTTAGTTGATATTTACATATGTTATCACTTGTTTAGGAATTCTCTCGATTTCTTGACTCATGATAATGAATTTATTTTGCAGATTAATCCATCATAATACGTCATGTTTGATTTTTGATTATTTCTTTGACATGGTAAAAAAACTATTATAAATTTTGATATATATTCTATCGACTTATTTTGATTCTTTCTAATATAATGTTTTCCTATACCGAATAGTATATATAATATATATGTAACAACCCGACTTGTCATTTCGTTACATAGCATGTCGTTTGGCTGTTTGAGGCCTTGAGTAGCTTTATTTCATGTATTATAACTTGCACGTATAGTCGCTTTTGATTTTCAAGAAGTTTGGAGTTGATTTGGAGGAATGATTCTCTCTTCGGAAGCTTTAACTTGGAAGAGTTGATCAAGGTTTAAATATTGAGTAAACGACTACCTTCGAATCATGATTTGAAGATTCTTATAGGTTCGCAAGGTGATTTTGGACTTGGGCATATGATTGGGTTGATTATCAAATGGTCTGGGAGCGATTCGACGCTTATTATTGGAAGTTTACATTTTGAAGGTTTTGAAACTTGAAAAGTTTGACTTAGAGTGGAATTTGGTGTTATCAGACTCTGGGAAGTATTGCGGGACCTTGGATAGGTTCATTGTATTGAATGGAACTTGTGCGTGAAGTTTGGTTGTGATACAGAATGTTTACGTGTGATTCAGATGCGTTCGATGAAGTTTCAATGTTTGAAAGTTAAGAAAATATTTTGATCATCGATACATGGTTTTGATGTTATTCGTGGTGTTTAAAGCCTTTGTATAAGCTAGGATAAAGTATTGGGACTAATTGGCATGATTGGACGGGGTCCCGAGGGCATCAGGTGTGTTTCGGGATTGTTTCGGACCACGTTTGGGTGATTTGCTGCCGCTGCTGGTTTCTGGTGTTGTTCTTCGTGAACGTGGTTGGGTGCACATGTGCGCTAAGAAAATTTTTGGATGCTGGGAATTTGTGTTATGTTGTAATGACCAGGCATGTCGTTTTGTGCGTTGTAGCCTCGATTCTCTATTTATTGTCTTTTCTATGTTCATTTATAGTTATGTGGCTTGCTAGGGTGATTGGTTTGGTTTCAGGAAAGTTGTGGAGTGAATTGGGACACTTAGTTCTAAGGCTGGAAGCTTACGTTGAGAAGATTGACCGGACTTTTGTGTAGATAACTCTGGAATGGAGTTTTGGTGGTTCCAATAGCTTCGTATGGTGATTTTGGTATTAGGCGTAAATTCGAATGTTGATTTGATGCTTTTGGAGAAATATGGAAATTTGAAGGTTTGCACGTTGTTTGTCTAGTTTTGGATCATTTGGCATTGGTTTGAGGAGTTAGAGAGGCGTTGGAGCTGGTTATCGGATTTCAAAGCGAGGTAAGTCTCCTGTCTAACATTGTGAGGGTTTACCCTGTTGGTGTTATATTTGTTATGTGCTATGTGTTAGGGAAGCTACACAAGTGTCACGACCCAAACTCCTAACTCAGGTCGCGATGGCGCCCAACACCGGAGTCAGGCAAGACAATACTTGGTTACTAACGAGGTTACCTTATTTAATAAGATATTCAAATGCTAGCCAAGTTTTAAGTTAAGGATTGTTAAATGGAAACGGATAAGTGTGGAAACTTAACTCAATGTAACTCCAACAATCATGTGCCAACATATACAGTTTAGCAAAAATACTAGAAAGTCTACTACGTGAGCCAGGACCTAGTGTCACAAGTCTACATGCGCCTAGTAGAATATACAAGACTAGACCAAATGAATGTACTACTGTCTGAAGAGAATAGACAGAAATATCCAAAATAATGGATAACTCCACAGTGCTGCTAAGGATCGCCAGGAGGAACAACTCACCGTGAAGTTGGGTCCAAAAGATGCTCTTAAGATCGCTCCCGTCCGATAACCAGATGCACCTGCCTCAGAACCTGTACAATTAAGTATAGAAGCGTAGCATGAGTACATATAAACAAATATGTACCCAGTGAGTATCCCGTCTAAACTCGAAGAAGTAGTGACGAGAGGTAGACGTGATACTTACTAGGGTCAATAACAAATAATATGATTAGATAAATCTAGACAGGAATAGTAGTCATGGAAATCACTAAGGCATGAAATATCAATTACAGAAAACTGCAATTTATTCTCATGAGTCAAATAGAAATTATCACAAAAGTCCCAAGTTCCCCCTTCCACATGAAGAAATTTATTTAATAATAACAAGACTCTCAATCAAATACATAGCACATAGTATGCCGAAGTGTACGGCCAGAGCGACGCAAAAATAAAATGTGCACTGCCGAGGGTCGAACAACTCAAACCATAGATGCATCGATTACCCCGCTCGCGAATCGAACATGCGACGCGGTTGACATAATGATAGGATACCCCGCTAACGAATCATACATGCGACGCGGGTGCTCGTATACATACACAGAATTTATCAGGAATTTAGTAGTTTAATAGAGATTATACTTGGAGACAAGAACTCAAACAAATGAAGTTTTTGAACATAACTTCCTAATATTCTCATGCCAATTCAAGGATAATAAGAAACTCACATACAAGTAGGAATACATGCAAAGCACAAAAGAGCAAGCTTGTGTGCCCTAAAAACTACCTGACATAACATAGTTGTAGCTATGCACGGGATCTCGTCGCCTCATGCGTGCTTAGCCCACCGCAAGTAAGGACATTTAAATCATTTACAATTACCTAAGGGTACAATTCCCTCTTACAAGGTTGGAAAGGAGACTCACCTCGTGTCGAATCTACTTCTCGGACCAAGAACGCGCCCAAAACTCCTAACTCTACACCAGAGGACTCGAAACTAGCCAAATGTTATTCAAATATATCAATTCATGCTCAAAGTATGGAAATTCTCTTACTTATTTAGTAAATTCATCATTCTTGAAGAAATTCCAAAATTCACCCCAGGCCTACATGCTCGGATTCTGGAAATTTTCGAAGAAAACACTCACCCATAACCTAAGGATCATTAATATATGATTTTTGTATGATTTCATGGTAACTAAGTGGAGACATTTTCCTAAAATTCATCAAGCCCTAGGTTTATACTCTAACCCTTGATTTACACTAATTAGGGTGTTAATATACCTAGGAATTGATGTATTAAACCAACATTGAAGTTGAAATTACTTACCTCTTAGAAGCTAAGTCGTTTGGCTCTCTCTCAAGCTCCCAAAATCGCCAATGGAGGAAGCAATAGGGTGAAAAATGGTTAAGTCCCGTGTTTCAAGAACTCACTGCCATAAGTGATTTCGCACATGCGGCTCGAGGACCGCACTTGCAGTCTTGCACCTGCGAGCCAAGGCTCTTACCTGCGAAAGTGGCCAAGAAGGCCTGGGATCGCACCTCCGGAGGGAGGCCCGCACCTGCGGCTCTGCGGAATCATGCCTGAACCTGCGATAATGGACCTTCTCCGCTGGGGCCACACCTGCGAGGCCTGGACCGCATAAGCGGTCTCGAACCTGCGACTGGGCAACCGCACTTGCGGTCACATTAGTTCAGGTGCACCAACAATTAAGGCTACTAGTTTTTGGCCTCGTTTGGTTCCTAGGCCCACCCGAGCCCCCGTCCAAAAATACCAACAAGTCCTAAATCATATTACGGACTCGCTCGAGCCTTAGGAACACCAGAAACAACGCTAAAACTCAAAATCACCCCTCAAAACCCCTTAGAATCAAACTTAAGAACTTTAAGTTCTTGAATTCGGTTTCAATGCGCCGAACCGACCTATACTACTCGGAATGACGCTAAATTTTGCAAGAAAGTCATAAATTCCATAACAAAACTATTCCCGGTCTCGGAATTTTGTTCGGACCTCGATAACACAAGAACACGTTCCAAACCAAATTATGAACTTAAGGAAACTCTATTTTTGCTATTTGGCGCCGAAACGCTCCCAGGTCATCCAAAATCCATTTTGGACATACACACAAGTCTAAAATCATCATACGAAGCTATTGGAATCGTCGAAACTCAATTCCGAGGTCGTTTTCCAAAAGTGTTGACCGAAGTCAAACTTGGCCAAACAGGCCAACCTTAAGGAACTAAGTGCTCCTATACTGCTCCAAACACTTCCGAATCCCGAACCACCCGTCCCCGCAAGTCATAAATCATAATAAGCCGTTGTGGGAAGTTTCATTTTGGGAAACAGGGTCTGCTAACGCAAAATGACCGGTCGGGTTGTTACATTCTCCACCTCTTAAACAAACGTTCGTCCTCGAACGGGTCTAGAATCATACCTTAAGTGCTGAATAAGTGCGGATATCTTCTCTGCATGTCCTCCTCGGATTCCCAAGTCGCCTCCTCGACCGATTGGCCCCTCCACTGGACCTTCACAGCAGAAACTCTCTTCGATCTCAATTGGCGATCCTGTCTGTCAATAATAGCAACTGGCTCCTCCTCGTAACCCAACCTCTCATCCAACTGAATAGTGCTGATATCAACCACGTGCGAGAAGTCGGCGTGGTATCTCTGGAGCATGGATACATGAAAAACCGGATGAAGTCCTGATAAGCTGGGTGGTAAGGCAAGATCATAAGCAACCTCTCCAACCCGCCTCAATACCTCCAAATGACCTATAAACCTTGGGCTCAACTTGCCCTTCTTCCCAAATCTCATAATACCCTTCATCGGCGAGACCTTCAACATAAACTTGTCTCCCTCCATAAATGACACATCACGTGCCCTCTGATTCGCGTAACTCTTCTTTCGGGACTGTGCTGTGCGGAGCCTTTCCTGAATCAACTTCACTTTCTCCAAAGCATCCTTCACCAGGTCGGTGCCATATAACGTAGCCTAGCCGGGCTCAAACCACCCGATAGGAGAACGACATCGCCGACAATACAAAGCCTCAAATGGAGCCATCTCGATGCTGGGCTGGTAACTATTATTGTAAGAAAACTCGGTTAAAGGAAAGAACTGGTCCCACTGTCCTCCAAAGTCAATCACACATGCCCTGAGGATGTTCTTCAATATCTGAACTATATGCTCCAACTGGCCATCGGTCTGAGGGTGAAATGTTGTGCTGAGATCTATCTGGGTACCTAACCCACTATGCAATTCTCTACAGAAGTGCGAGGTGAACTGAGGACCTCGATCTGATATAATGGACACCGGCACGCCGTGCAACCGGACTATCTCTCGAATGTAGATTCGGGCTAGCCTCTCAGAAGTATAAGTACTAGCCACTAGAATGAAATGTGCCAATTTGGTCAATCTATCCACAATGACTTAAACTGCGTCAACCTTCCGCAAAGTCTGAGGCAACCCAACCACGAAGTCATAGTGACGCGCTCCCACTTCCACTCAGGAATGGGCATATGCTTAAGTAGGCCTCCTAGACTCTGGTGCTTATACTTAACCTGTTGGCAGTTAAGACACCTAGCCACATACTCCACAATGTCCTTCTTCATCTGCCTCCACCAGAAATGTTTCTTCAAATAGCGATACATCTTCGTAGCAACAGGATGAATAGAATATCGAGAACTGTGTGCCTCCTCTAGAATCCTCTCCCTCAAACCATCAACATTAGGAACACATAAACAGCCCTGAAGTCTCAGAATACCATCCTCGCCAATAGCAACCTCCTCGGCACCACCCTGAACCACTGTCTCCCGATGCTCTGCCAAACACGGATAATAAAACTGCCGAGCCTTAATCTCCTCCGATAACGAAGACTGAGCAACCACATGTGCAAGAACTCGACGCGGCTCTGAAAGGTCTAATATTACCAGGCGATTAGCCAAGGACTGAATGTCCAAGGCTAGAGGTCTCTCCTCCGCTGCAATATAAGCCAAGCTCCCCATACTCTCCGCCTTCCTACTCAAAGCATCTGCTACCACATTTGCCTTGCCCGAACGATAAAAAATGGTGATGTCATAGTCCTTCAGCAACTCAATCTACCTGCGCTGCCTCAAATTAAGATCCCTCCATTTGAACAAGTGCTGCAGGCTGCGGTGGTCTGTATAAACCTCACAAGACACCCCATACAAGTAATGCCTCCAAATCTTAAGAGCATGAACAATCGTTGCCAACTCCAAATCGTGCACATGGTAATTCTCTTCATGAACCTTCAGCTGGCGTGAAGCATAAGCAATAACTCTCCCTTCCTGTATCAACACACATCCCAAGCCAACTGGTGCTGAGGTCAATGTCGTCTTGAGCTTCTGAAAGCTCGCCTCACACTCGTCAGACCATCGGAAAGGGGCATTCTTCTGAGTCAATCTAGTCAGGGGGGTTGCAATGGATGAAAAGCCCTCCACAAATCGTCGATAGTAGCCTGCTAGACCCAAGAAGCTCCTGATCTCTGTAGCTGAAGTAGGGCATGGCCAACTCTGAACTACCTCAATCTTCTTAGGATCAACCTTGATACCCTCTCCGGATACTACATGCCCCAAGAATGCGACAGAATCCAACCAAAACTCACACTTGGAGAACTTAGCATATAGCTTATGTTCTCGCAAAGTCTGGAGCACAACTCTCAAATTCTGCTCGTGCTCTCCCAGGCTACGTGAGTAAATCAAAATGTCGTCAATGAAGACGATGACAAAAGAATCAATATACGGCCTGAACACCCTGTTCATCAAATTCATAAATGCTGCTGGGGAATTAGTCAAGCCAAAGGACATCACCGAGAACTCATAGTGGCCATATCTCGTACGGAAAGCAGTCTTCGGAACATCTGAGGCCAGAATCTTCAACTGATGATATCCTGATCTCAAATCGATCTTAGAAAACACCCTAGCACCCTGCAACTGGTCAAACAAATCATCGATGCGCGGCAGAGGATACTTGTTCTTAATGGTGACCTTGTTCAACTGTCTGTAGTCAATACACATCCACATATACCCATCCTTCTTCTGCACAAATAGGACTGGAGCACTCCACGGCGACACACTTGGTCTGATAAACCCCTTATCCAACAACTCCTCAAGCTTCTACTTCAACTCCTTCAACTCTTTAGGATACATACGGTACGGGGGAATTGAAATAGGCTGAGTTCCTGGAGTACATCAATGTAGAAATCAATATCCCGATCCAGAGGCATGCCTGAAAGGTCTGAAGGAAAGACATCAGCAAACTCTCGAACAACCGGCATGGAATCAATCGTCGGAGACTCGGCGGTGGTGTCCTGCACATAAGCAAGATACGCCAGATAACCCTTCTCGACCATATGTCGAGCCTTCAGGAAGGAAATAACTCTACTGGCTGCACTAACTGAGGAAGCTCTCCACTCCAGCTTAGGCAACTCAGGCATGGCCAAAGTAACTGTCTTGGCATGGAAATCCAGCACGGGATGATAAGGAGATAGCCAATCCATGCCTAATATAACCTCAAAATTGACCATGTCGAGCAATAAAAGGTCCGCTCTGGTCTCGAACACACAGAAGGTGATCACACAAGACCAATAGATCTAGTCTACCACCATAGAATCTCCCACAGGAGTGGACACATATATAGGAGAATCCAAGGACTCACGAGGAACATCCAAGAAGAAAGCAAATAAGGTTGACACATATGAATAAGTGGATCCTGGATCAAATAGCATTGATGCCTCCCTACCACATACTGAAATAATACCTGTGATCACGACGTCTAAGGCCACGACATATGCTCGGGCCGAAATAGCATAGAATCTGGCTGGTGTACCTGAAGACTAACCTCCGCTGGACTGAATAGGAGCTAGCTGAGCTCCCCCTGCCTAGCCTCTACCTGTGGGACGACCTCTACCAGCCTGTCCTCCACCTCTGGGTGGACGGGGCACTGGTGCTGAGTATCTAGGCTGGTAGCTCTGCTGAACAACCTTGCCCCGAAGCCTGGGATAAGCCTTGCCCCGAAGCCTGGGACAAGTCCTCCTCATATGGCCTGAATCCCCACACTCATAACATCTCACTAGTGGCATGGCCTGCTGCCCTGAAGAAGAAACCTGAATAGCTGAGGGACGGTGGGAACCCTCTGGCATGGCACTGAAGTAAGGACTAGAAGACCCCTGATGACCTGAATACCCGCCGGAGGAACCCTGAATGGATGGTGGGCGGTAAGAACTCTCTAGCATGGCGCTGAAATAAGGTCTCACTAGAGCACCACGAGGAGGTGGCGGAGGAGCTGAATATGGAGGCCTGCTGGGCTGGCCTCTACCGAACTGACCTCTACCCCTGGCTGGGGAACCTCTGAAATCCCCATAAAATCTAGCTCTCTTGTCCTGCTGACCCTGCTCTATGCCCCTCGATCGGTAACCTTCAATCTGACAAGCTATCTCGACCACAAGCTGATAGGGAGTACCCATCTCCACCTCTCGGGCCATGTTGGCCCTAATACATAAGTGTAGCCCAGCTACAAACCTCCGCATTCTCTCGGCAGCAATAAGAAGTATCATAAGGGCATGACGAGACAACTCTGAAAACCTGACCTCGTAGTCTGTCACTGATATTTGCTCCTGCTCCAGCCGCTCAAATTGATACCACAGCTCTTCCCTCTCTGAGGGTGGAATATACCTGTCCAGGAATAACTGAGTGAATTGCTCCCATGTGAGAGGAGGGGAACCTGGTGGCCTACCAAGGATATATGACTGCCACCATCTGCGAGCCCTGCCCTAAAGCTGAAAGGTAGTGAAATCCACTCCATGGGACTCTGATATCCTCATGTTGAGCAGTCTGTCCCTGCACCTGTCAATGAAGTCCTGGGCATTCTCACCCCTCTCACCTCCGAAGAAAGGAGGGTGCAATCGAGTCCATCTATCGAGTAGCTTCTGCGGATCGCCGTCCGCAACTGGTCTGAGCTCTGGTGCTGCTGCTACCGGCTGGACCACACCCACATGCAGTGTACCCAGGGTATGGTGTAGTACTGCTGTCTGACCTGTAGCCTGGGAAGTAGGGATCTGGACTCCCCCTCACGCCTCAGAAGTGGCAGGATCTGCTGGAAATAAACCAGCCTGGGACATAGTGTCCATGAATCTCATCATACGACTCATGGATTCCCGGAAGCCTGGCGCCGTCATGAAGTCCACTGGAGCAGGATCTGCTGGGGGCACCTAGTCCTGCTTCTCAATGATAGGATCCTCCGGTGGTGGTACAACTGGAACAACTCTGGGACGCCTTCGTCCCCTACCTCGGGCCGGTGCCCTCCCCCGGCCTCTACCACGGCCTCTAACGGCAGGGGTAGCGGCCCCTCCTGGGTCTAGGACATCGGATGTGCGCGTCCTCACCATCTGTGAGAGAATAGAAGAATGATATTTAGTAAACCATCGACTGCACGATAGAATATGAATAAAAAGAGGTTTCCTAACACCCTATAGCCTCCCGAAGATAAATACAGACGTCTCCGTATCGATCCGCAAGACTCTATTAAGTTTGCCTGTGACTTATGAGACCTACGTGAATCTAAAGCTCTGATACCATGTTGTCACAACCCAAACTCCTAACTCGGGTCGTGATGGCGCCCAACACCGGAGTCAGGAAAGCCAACACTTGGTTACTAACGAGGTTACCTTATTTAATAAGATATTCAAATGCTAGCCGAGTTTTAAGTTAAGGATTGTTAAATGGAAACAGATAAGTGAGGCAACATAACTCAATGTAACTCCAAAAAATCATGTGCCAACTTATACAGTTTAGAAAAATTACTAGAAAGTCTACTATGTGAGCCAGGACCTAGTGTCACAAGTCTACATGCGACTAGTAGAATATACAAGACTACACCAAATGAATGTACTACTATCTGAAGAGAATAGACAGAAATATCCAAAATAATAGATAACTCCATAGTGTTGTTAAGGATCGCCAGGAGGAACAACTCACCGTGAAGTCGGGTCCAAAAGATGCTCTCAAGATCGCGCTCCGGTCTGATAACCAGATGCACCTGCCTCAGAACCTGTACAATTAAGTACAGAAGCGTAGCATAAGTACATATAAACAAATATGTACCCAGTGAGTATCCCGTCTAAACTCGAAGAAGTTGTGACGATAGGTAGACGTGATACTTACTAGGGTCAATAACAAATAATATGATTAGATAAATCTAGACAGGAATAGTAGTCACGGAAATCACTAAGGCATGAAGTATGAATTACATAAAACTGCAATTTATTCTCATGAGTCTAATAGAAATTATCACAAAATTCCCAAGTTCCCCCTTCTACATGAAGCAATTTATTTAATAATAACAAGACTCTCAATCAAATGCATAGCACATAGTATGCCGAAACGTACGGCTGGAGAGACGCAAAAATAAAATGTGCACTATCGAGGGTCGAACGGCTCGAACCATAAATGCATCTATTACCCCGCTCACAAATCGAACATGCGACGCGGTTGACATAATGATAGGCTATCCCGCTCATGAATTGTACATGCGACGTGGGTGCTCGTATACATACACAGAATTTATCAGGAATTTAGTAGTTTAACAGAGATTAAACTTGGAGACAAGAACTCAAACAAATGAAGTTTTTGAACATACCTTCCTAATAATCTAATGCCAATTTAAGGATAATAAGCAACTCACATACAAGTAGGAATACATGCAAAGCACAAAAGAGCATGCTTGTGTGCCCTAAAAACTACCCGACATAACATAGTAGTAGCTACGCACGGACTCTCGTCACCTCGTGCGTGCGTAGCCCCCCGCAAGTAAGGACATTTCAATCATTTACAATCACCTAAGGAGACAATTCCCTCTTACAAGGTTGGAAAGGAGACTCACCTCATGTCGAATCTACGTCTCGGACGAAGAACGCGCCCAAAACTCCGAACTCTACACCCGAGGACTCGAAACTAGCCAAATGTTATTCAAATACATCAATTCATGCTTATAGTATGGAAATTCTCCTACTTATTCTGTAAATTCATCATTCTTGAAGAAATTCAAAAATTCATCCCCGGGCCCACATGCTCGGATTTCGGACATTTTCGAAGAAAACACTCACCCATAACCTAAGGATCATTAATATATGATTTCTGTATGATTTCATGGTAACTAAGTGGAGAAATTTTCCTAAAATTCATCAAGCCCTAGGTTTCCACTCTAACCCTTGATTTATACTAATTAGGGTGTTAATCTACCTAGGAATTTATGTATTAAACCAACATTGAAGTGGGAATTACTTACCTCTTAGAAGCTAAGTCGTTTGGCTCTCTCTCAAGCTCCCAAAATCGCCAATGGAGGAAGAAATGGGGTGAAAAATTGTTAAGTCCCGTGTTTAAAGAACTCACTGCCATCAGTGATTTCGCACCTGCGGCTCCAGGACCGCACCTGCGGTCTCGCACCTGCGGAATCATGCCCGCACCTGCGATAATGGACCTTCTCTACTAGGGACGCACCTACGACTGGGCAACCGCACCTGCGGTCACACCAGTTCAGGTGCACCAGCAGTTAAGGCTGCTGGGTTTTGGCCTCGGGTGGGCCCAGGTACCTCTCGGGCACCAAACGAGGCCAAAACCCAGCAACCGCACCTGCGGTCACACCAGTTCAGGTGCACCAGCAGTTAAGGCTGCTGGGTTTTGGCCTCGTTTGGTGCCCGAGAGGTACCTGGGCCCACCCGAGCCCCCATCCAAAAATACCAACAAGTCCTAAATCATATTACAGATTCGCTCCAGCCTTCAGAACACCCGAAATAACGCTAAAAGTCAAAATCACCCCTCAAAACCCCTTAGAATCAAACTTAAGAACTTTAAGTTCTTGAATTTGGTTTCAATGCGCCGAACCGATCTATACTACTCAGAATGACGCCAAAGTTTGCAAGCAAGTCATAAATGACATAATTGAACTATTCCCGGTCTCAGAATTCCGTTCGGACCTCGATAACACAAGAACACGTTCCAAACCAGATTATGAACTTAAGAAAACTCTATTTTCGCTATTTGGCGCTGAAACGCTCCCGAGTCATCCAAAACCCATTCCGGACATATGCACAAGTCTGAAATCATCATACAAATCTACTGGAAACGTCAGAACTCAATTCCGAGGTCGTTTGCTAAAAATGTTGACCGAAGTCAAATTTAGCCTAAAAGGCCAACTTTAAGGAACTAAGTGTTCCTATACTGCTCCAAACACTTCCGAATCCCGAACCACCTGTTCCTGCAAGTCATAAATCACAGTAAGCCATTGTGGGAAGTTTCATTCTGGGAAATAGGGTCCGATAACGCAAAACGACCGATCAAGTCATTACAGCAAGTATGAGGGATGGGTGTCCGTGCGAATGCTAGAATTCCTATTTGTGTCCGGGAAGACTTAGACTCACGTCATGCTATAATTGTAATACTTGAGTTATTCTTGCCTTTTTAAATGCCTTTATTACATTTTGGCATGAGACTAGACTTGTGTAAGTATCAGACTCGCTATTTAGATAATTGACGAGCCATCGGAGTATTGGTGGATATTATACTTCCTTTTTACGGATTTCTTCTGCGTTATGTGTATTCTTCCGAAAGTTCTCTTAAATTGTGTAACTCACACGTATATTAGTGAGTGGGGCCAGTGATCAGTCAAGGTTTCATATCCTAATGGGATTGGGTCGAACACCTCAACAACACTCTTATGGGATGGAGTCGTTTGCCTCAAAAGTATCATGCAGCACACTCTTATGGGGTTGGGCCGTTTGTCTCGGCAGAGTACATATTCTTATCGGATCTGGTCGTTCACCTCGGCATTATCATGTATCATATTATAATGGGATAGGTCCGTTCACCTCGGTAGGACTATGTAACACACTCTTGTGGGATCGGGTCGTTCGCCTCGACAATTTTGTGAAACCTCTATGGGATCAAGCCGTATCGGTAGAATCGTTCATAATATTTGATAAGGATTCAATGTACCTATGAGATTTCCTGACTTGAGATGTGAAATTTTATCTGGTGTTGACCATAATGAATTCCATTTGAGGAAGTATCCATCTTGAGGACTTTACTCTTTAGTTGAGGACCGTGTTATGTACCTATATCTGTTTTCATTATTTTACTCTCATGCTTCATACATGTCTACTTTTACTGTATTTGATTTAATGGACCACTAGTAAGTGCCGATGTCAACCCCTCGTCACTACTTCATCGGGGTTAGGCTAGATACTTACTAGGTACGTGTTGATTTACGTACTCATACTACATTTATGCACTAATTGTGCATGTACTGAGATAGGTTCATTTGATGGTCATCTTGGCACATAGGTGCAACTGCTGAGGTGTCATGACAAAAAATCCCAACCAATCGTGATGGAGCCTAACACACCGGCTAGGTAATCCGAAATTGTCACGACCCAAAAACAACCCGAACCTGTCATGATGGCGCCTTTCGTGGTACTACACAAGACGACATTTTCAAAACACTTTGATATCTTATAAAAGGTAAATCAAAAGCTTTTTCATAACAAAGCTTTATAGAAATAGGAGTTAGACTCAAAATAGAATGCGGAAAAGTAACCCCAACCATCGGAGTGTCACTAAGTCATGAACAACTAGACTTTCAATATAAAAGACATTGTTTACAATATTTTGCGTATAAATATCAATACAAAAAAATAAATATCATAAAGAACGAGCACAAGGTCTGCGAACGCCGACAGCTACCTCGTAAATCTCCAAAAATCAACCGCGCACAAGCTTAATGACCACCGTGTCCGGTCATATCTGGATCTGCAAACAAGGTGAGGGAGTAACGCGAGTACTTCCAACTCTGTAAGTAACAGAAACAAATAAGGAACTGAGAAGCAGTGACGAGCTATACAGATATAGTTCATTCCAGTAATTTCAGTAAGAATAGGCATGATTTCAATCTGGTATTTTAAGTCAAAACAATTTGAGCTCAAGTAAAACCATAAAAGTCCTTCAGAAATTTCACAACAACAACAAATAGAAACAAGGTGCAACAATAAATAAGAGCAAGTACAACCTCTTAGGGCTATTATTACTCAATTATCTCAACAGCTCAATCACTCGGCTCTCAGCCTGAGTAATCACAATCAATAGGTACCTGCGCTCACTGGGGGTGTAAAGACTCCGGAGGGGCTCCTACATCCCAAACGCTATATTACTGCGACGTGCAACCCAACCCAATACTGTTGCGGCGTGCAACCCGATCCATATAATGTTGTGTCGTGCAACCCGATCCGATATATGTGTATATATGGCCTGAAGAATTGTTGTGGCGTGCTACCTGATCCAATATTGTTGCGGCGTGCACCCCGATCCAATATACCTCACAACTCGGCACTAAGGCCTAGCTCAGTCACTAGCCTCTCCATCCTCATAGAATATCAAATAAACAGCCCAAACAGAGAATACAACAAGTATCAACAAGAAATGTGGGAGGGAGCTGAGATATAATACACAAGTAAAATGGTGAGTGAGTACAAGACAACAATTAGCAGTCAATTCAACAAGTACACGACCACTGCGGGTCCCAACAGTGATATCATATAGACTAAGCATGGTTTCTAACATGGAAGGCAATCAATAACTCAAAAACAAGGTGAAACAGGCAATAACAATGGCTATCCGACTTTACAGTCTCCCGGGACGGACCTAGTCTGAATCCCACATTGTGCACGCTCACACTGTATTGGTAAAAAATAGACTTCACACGTGTAATATTTCTAATGACAAGGAAATCTACGTGGAGAAATGGAAACATGACAGCTGGTCAGAAATTTAGAAAGAGGTACGAGACAAAGAGGAACAGAGAAACATACATACGAGACAATTAGATGCGGGAACTCCAGTCTAATTGAGGAGTTGAAGAGACACGGTCAGAATGAACCAAGGCAGAATAAAAGGCAGATTCAAAGATCTTCAATCAATGAGATAACCTATTGTAACGTTACATTAATGATATTATTAGTCATTAATTCTCAATCATTAAGAAAAGTAGGCGTTATATTAAGCAATTCCCTATAAAAGGGAGTAAAATCTCATTTGTATGGACACGTTCTAACCACTACTGAAATATATTGATTTTTATGCGTTCTTATTGCTTTCTTATTACAAGTCTAGTATTATTAGTTAATTTCCTTGGTTATCAGAAGCCCGAGTACTTCTTAAAATAACTTGGACTGAGAATCTATTTCTTTGGTTAAACAAATTGGTTCCGTTATCGAGAATATGATAATCATTGTTTTTTCTCAAGTAACCTTTCTCGAATCATGTCAAATACTAATGACAACAACCAACAAGCAACTGGAACTCCAGTTCCATCGCCTCAGGGATCTCCACGAGGTTCAAGGGACAACTCCCCAAAAAGATCTACAATATTCAAGTTTTCATGAGGGGATACCAACTGTATCACCTGCGCCTCCTCCAAACAACACCGCAACCGTAGAAAACCCGCAATCTGGACTAGCAAATTCAGGAAGTAGAGGCACTCCAACTGAATCTCTTGAAGGAAGACCATGTATGTCTAATAATTCAGATTTGCAATCTTTAATACTAACCTTGCCGAAACAGGTGAAGGAACAAAACGATCGTATCGAGCAAATTCCTGGAGTACCACCTGTCATCAAGGGTATTGATATTGATAGATATTCCCAACAACCCTGGAAGCCAAGTGTAGCACCTTTGCCGATTCCCAAGAAATTCAAAATGCCCGACATACCAAATTACGATGGAACAAATGATCCACGTGATCATGTTACTGCTTTCACCACGGGAGTAAAAGGCAATGACTTGACTAAGCAAGAAATTGAATCCGTGTTGGTCAAAAGGTTTGGAGAGACACTCACCAAAGGAGCGTTAACATGGTACTCTCTCTTACCCGAAAACTCTATTGATTTTTTTGTTGAGCTTGCATATTCATTTATAAAAGCACATTCCGGTGCACAAAAAGTGGAAAAGAGAATGGAAGATATATTCAAAATAAAACAGGGAGACACAAATGTGCTTCGTGAATTCATAGACAGGTTTCAACATAAAAGGATGCTATTACCAAGAGTACCTGACAATTGGGAAGCTATGACATTTGCAAGTAATTTGAATGATAAAAGCTCTGAAGCCACGAGGAGACTCAAAGAAAGCTTGAGAGAGTTCCCAGCTACGACATGGAACGATGTTTATAACAGGTACAACACCAAATTACGCATTGAAGAGGATACCATTGCACAATCAAAAGAAGACAGGACCAGTTCTAGACACTCCGAATCAGAAAGGAGAACTGGTAAGAACAGGTACGATCCGTACATGGGACCTTCGAGACGAGAGGCTCGTTCCAAATTTGAAAACACACGGTCCGATCACAGACCGTCAAATAGAGATTCGAGCTCATCATCATCAAGATCCAGGAAGGATCGAGACGAGAAAAATAGAGGTAATGCAAGAATTGGAGACTACAATTTCTATATAACTACTTGCGAATTAATTACAGTATTAAGTAATATGGGTGATAAAGTTTGATGGCCCAAAGAAATGAGATTAAATCAAAACAGAAGGAACCCAGACTTCTGGTGCGAATTCCACAATGATCATGGGCACAAAACATCAGACTACGGGTTATTGCAAGGTGAGGTAGAACATTTATTAAAACAAGGCTATCTAATAGAACTGTTTAGTGAAAAAGTAAATATGCATATATGAAGAACAGATAGGAGACCCCAAAACCACCATCTCCAAAGAGAACAGTAAATGTGATAAATGGAGGAGATGAGGTGAATGGCGTAACTTATACTTCAGCAAAAAGGATGACCAAGTTCACAGTGACCCACGAGAAACGAACTTGTGAGACTGTGGAGGCTAACAACATCTCATTCGATGATGCAGATGCTGATGGATTATTTCTTCCACACAACGATGCAATGGTAATATCCCTACTTATACATGACACTAACATGAAGAGAGTACTGATTGATCCAGGTAGCTCGATAAATATCATTTTGCTAAGGGTTGTGGAAGAGATGTTAATGGGGGACTGTGTAATTCCAAAAGCACGTTCCTTGTCCGAGTTTGACAACTCTATTGTCATAACAAAAGGAGAAATCAAGCTTAGTACCTATGTAGAAGGCGTTGTCAAGGAAACGAAATTCCAAGTCATTGATACTGATATGGCTTATAACGTAATCATGGGGAGACCATGGATCCATGATATGGATGCAGTACCATCTACTCTACATCAGGTAATCAAATTCCCTTCCAAATGGGCAATCCAACATATTCGAGGTGATCAACAGACTTTAAGAAACATCAACTCAGTGATATATTCTGATAAAAAAGAGATAGCGAAAAGCTCAAAAGACGAGGGAGAAACTCAAATAGACACGGAAGAAAACGATAAAGACACAGTGAATAAAATCACCACGGATGTTGCATCAAGACACACAGACATGGATTCCAGACCTGATGTCATTCATGAACCAGAAGAGAATGAATATATCAAGACAACTACTGACGAGCTCGAAGCTGTCCCACTGTTCGAGCATAAGCCTGAGCAAAAAATCCATATAGGAGCAACGCTAAGCCCAACCAGAAGTGGTAAGTTAATTGAATATTTAAAAGCTACGCAAATTGTTTTGCTTGGTCCCATTCAAATATGACACGTATACCCCCAGAAGTGATGACCCATAAACTAAATTAAGACCCATCCTTCATACCTGTCAAGCAAAAGAAAAGAAAGCAGGGATCGTTCATAATCGAGTGATCGATGAAGAGGTACATAAATTCTTGAAAATCGGTTCAATACATGAGATAAAATATCCTAATTGGTTACCTAATACCGTAGTGGTACCTAAAAAGAATGGTAAATGGAGAGTATGCGTAGATTATATGGATTTGAATAAAGCATGCCCAAAAGACTCATTTCCATTACCGCACATAGATCAAATGTCACGACCCAAATCCTAATTAGAGTCGCGATGGCGCCCAACAGCGGGGTTAGGCAAGCCGATATAACCTTCACTAAGTGATACCCTT
Source organism: Nicotiana undulata (assembly GCA_005239495.1). Lineage (NCBI taxonomy): Eukaryota > Viridiplantae > Streptophyta > Magnoliopsida > Solanales > Solanaceae > Nicotiana > Nicotiana undulata. Next base: position 74,628 of record ML262789.1, read on the forward strand.
CCCATTCGATCAAACAAATCAATAATTTCCAGTTTAACACAACTAACATGATACTAGCCTTTAGTGAAGGTAAAATCATAGTAAATACAAGGCCGAAATAAAACATATACATAGATATACAACCCAAAACCCAATATATACCGCGTGTGTGCCAGGAACTAGTGTCACAAGTGTCACGGGCAACTACTGAATATACAATGACTACAATATATACAGGGTCTTAGTCTGAATGAAATAGACATAGTATAACTAAGGAAACTCCAAGGTGCTGCTAGGAAGTCGCCAGGAAAGCGGCTCACCATGAAGTATGACCACGTTATCAATATCTAGCACCGACCTGAAAATCAGATGGACCAGCCTCCGGACCTGTACAGTCAAGTACAGAAAATGAAAGAAAGTGCAGCATGAGTACATATATATATAAATATGTACCCATTGAGTATCCCGTCTAAACTCGAAGAAGTAGTGACGAGAGGTCGACTAGATACTCACTAAGGTCCATCAACATAATATAGAATAAGATAAGGCTAAAGCAATAGGCATGCGAAACAGTAAATAGCAAGTATATGAACACATAATGTAACACGAGTAAAAACACCAAGTACCAACTCCTCTTATTCAACAATACCGTGCCAATACTGTCATATGTGATCCAGACTCAAGTGTACATATACCGACACGGACAAGACAACCGTCCAGAGTCATAAGGTAGGTCATAAGGACTGAGGTCATAAGCTCCCCACGATCGCGAATCATACCAGCGACTCGTGTGCTGACTCGATGGTAATAAGCTCCCCACGATCGCGCATCATGCCTACGACTCGTGTGCTGACTCGATAGTAATAAGCTCCCCACGATCGCGCATCATGCCTGCGACTCGTGTGCTGACTCGATAATAATAGTATTCACATGTAGGTACCTACGGGTACCGACTCGACCGTGAACTCAACAGGATTGTGTCAATATCATATCACTGATAGCCAATTAGGATTTACATCATCATATTTTTACCTCTCCCATGTCATTTCAACAATAAACACAATTTATGATACATACAATGGTTCAAATAAGGCACGAAATGGCATGATCGTGGGTCTTACGGCTACCCGACATAGCAATATAGTCACCACGTACGGACTCTCGTCACTTGGTACGTACGCGGCCCCCTCAACATGTACACATAGCAAACAAGGAACCTACTGGGACATTTCCCCCTTACAAGTTTGGAAAGGAGACTCACCTCGTGACGATATCACCCCTCGGATCAAGGGTGCGCCCAAATCTCCAAAATTCACCCTCGACGACTCACAACTAACCAAACATGGTATAATTGAATTAATTTAGGTTCCAAGAAGAAGAATTAACAAGAAATCCGAAAATTAAGCATTCTTGACCATTTCCAGAATTTCAACCCCGGGCCCACACGTTTGGATTTCAAAAATTCTTGAAAGAATTACCTACCCGAAGTCTAAGGATCGAAGTTATGTGATTTATAAAAGTATTCATAGCCTCAAATGAATAATTCACCAATTTATTCAAAGCCCTCGAATTTCTATCCAAATTTTTATGATCTTTTATTCTTTAGGAATTAAACCCGTTGAATTCTATGCATAATAGTGAAAAATAGAAGAGAATTACTTACCTCTACAGTGGGTGGTCGTGGGAGGTGTTGCTCAAACTTGGATGCTCTCTAATGGAGGTTGATGGTGGATAAAAATGAAGAAAACCCGTATTTTTGTACATTTAAAGGGTCTGGCAACAGTGATTTCCACACCTGCGACCTTGGGACCGCAGGTGCGGTCTCGCACCTGCGGAAAAGGGCCTGGGACCCTGGGCATCGCACCTGCGAAGAAGGAGTCCGCACCAACGGTCCCGCTCTTGCAGAAGAAAGGCCGCGCATGCGATGGGGGTCGCACCTGCGAAGGCTGGACCGCAGGTGCGGACTCGCACCTGCGACTGAGAGACCGCAGGTGCGGTCACACCAGAAGTAGCTGCACCAGCAATGGTTTTTGCTGGTTTTTGGCCTCGTGCGGGGTCCGGGAGGCACCTGGGCCCACCCGAGCCCCCGTAAAAACATACCAATAGGTCCCAAATCATTATACGGATTTGCTCAAGCCTACGGAACACTCATAACATCGCTGAAACTCAAAATCACCCTCCAAAACCCCTGAAATCATAACTTAATAACTTTGAAATTTCTAGAATTCATTTCATTGCGCCGAACGGGTCTATACTACTCGGAATGACCTCAAATTTTGCAGACAAGTCATAAATGACTATACGAAACTATTTTCGGTCCCGTAATTCCGTTCGGACCTCGATAGCATAAAGTCCCGTTTCAAGCCAAATTCCAAACTTAAGGAAATCCTGATTTCCATTTCGGGAGCTGAAATGCTCCCGGGTCGTCAGAAACCTGGCCGAACATTTGCCTAAGTCCGAAATCATCATACGGAGCTACTGGAGCTGTCAGAACTCGATTCCGAGGTCGTTTGCTCAAAATGTTGACCGAAGTCAAACTTGGCCAAATAGGCCAACCTTGAAGAACCAAGTGTTCCTAAACCACTCAAATCATTTCCAAATCTCGAACCACCCGCTCCCGCAAGTCATAAAGCATGAGTAGCCGCTATATATGGAAGGTTTCATTTAAGATAACGGGGTCGTAATACACAAAACGACCAGCTGGGTCGTCACACTCTCCCCCTCTTAAACAAACGTTCGTCCTCGAGCGGGTCTAGAATTGTACCTGAAGTGCTGAAAAGCTGCGGATATCTGCTCCGCATGTCCTCCTCCGATTCCCAAGTCGCCTCCTCGGTTGGCTGGCCCCTCCACTGAACCTTAACCACAGTTACCACAGAAACTGTCTTGGACCTCAACTGGCGGTCTTGTCTATCAATAATGGCCACTGGCTCCTCCTCGTAACCCAACTGCTCGTCCAACTGAATAGTGCTATAATCAATCACGTGAGAGAAGTCGGTGTGATACCTCCGAAGCATGGATACGTGGAAAACTGGATGAACACCTGATAAGGCTGGAGGTAAAGCAAGCTCATAAGCAACCTCTCCGACCCTCTTCAACACCTCGAAAGGACCAATAAACCTAGGGCTTAGCTTGCCTTTCTTCCCGAATGTCATGACGCCCTTCATCGGCGAAAGCTTCAGCATGACCTTGTCTCCCTCCATGAATGCTATATCACGCGCCCGCTGATCCGCGTAGCTCTTCTGCCTAGACTGAGTTGTGCGAAGCCTCTCCTGAATCACCTTCACTCTCTCCAAGGCATCTCTCACCAGATCTTTGCTATATAACTTGGCCTCGCCAGGCTCAAAGCACCCAATGGGAGAACGGCATCAGCGACCATATAGAGCCTCAAATGGAGCTATCTCGATGCTGGACTGATAGCTATTATTGTACGCAAACTCTGCCAAAGGCAAGAACTGGTCCCACTGCCCTCCAAAATCAATCACACAGGCCCTGAGCATATCCTCTAATATCTGAACCGTACGCTCTGACTGGCCATCAGTCTGAGGATGAAATGCTGAACTGAGGTCTATCTGAGTGCCCATCTCACTGTGCAAAGCTCTCCAGAAATGCGAGGTGAACTGCGGACCTCGATTTGAGATGATATACACCGGCACACCATGCAGTCGGACAATCTCTCTCACCAAAATCTGAGCCAGCCTCTCTGAAGTATAAGTAGTAGCCACAGGAATGAAATGCGCTGATTTGGTCAGTCTATCCACAATGACACAAACCGCGTCAACCTTTTGCAATGTCCGAGGCAACCCAACTACAAAGTCCATGGTGATGCGCTCCCACTTCCACTCCGGAATGGGCATCTGCTGAAGTAGGCCCCCTAGCCTCTGATCCTCGTACTTGACCTGCTGACAATTAAGGCACCGAGCTACATACTGCACAATATCCTTCTTCATCCTCCTCTACCAGTAATGCTGCCTCATATCACGGTACATGTTCGTCGCCCCTGGATGAATAAAATACCTCGAACGACGCCTCTGCTAGAATCCTCTCCCTCAGGCCATCAATATCAGGAACACACAATCAGCCCTGGAGTCTCAGAACACCATCCTCGCCCAAGGTAACATCCTTGGCTCTACCCTGGACCACGGTATCTCGAAGCTGTGCCAAACACGGGTCATCAAACTGTCGAGCCTTGATCTCTCCCAATAACGAAGACTGAGAAACCAGATGAGCTAGAACTCGACGAGGCTCAGAAAGATCCAATCTCACCAGGCGATTGGCCAAGGACTGAATATCCAAGGCTAGAGTCCTCTCCTCCGCTGCAATGTAAGCTAAACTGCCCATACTCGCTGCTCTCCTGCTCAAAGCATCTGCCACTATATTTGCCTTGCCCGGGTGATACACAATAGTAAGATCATAGTCTTTTAACAACTCAAGCCATCTTCACTGCCTCAGATTAAGGTCCTTCTGCTTAAATAAATGCTGCAAACTGCGATGGTCAGTGTAGACCTCACAAGACACGCCATATAGGAAGTGTCGCCAAATCTTCAAAGCATGAACAATCGCTGCCAACTCCAAGTCATGCACATGATAGTTCTTCTCATGAACCTTTAGCTGGCGCGAAGCATAAGAAATAACTATGCTATCCTGCATCAACACACATCCTAACCCGACGTGTGATGCATCGCAATATACAGTATACGAACCTGACTCGGAAGGCAATGATAGAATTGGAGTTGAGGTAAATGGTGATTTGAGCTTCTGAAAGCTCGCCTCAGAGTCGTCGGACCATCGAAACGAGGCATTCTTCTGAGTCAATCTGGTCAATGGGGTTGCAATAGAAGAAAACCCCTCCACGAACCGACGGTAATAGCCTGCTAAACACAGAAAGCTCCTGATCTCTGAAGCTGAGGTAGGACGCGACCAACTCTGAACTGCCTCTATCTTCTGAGGATCAACGTTGATACCCTCTCCTGAAACCACATGCCCCAGAAATGCCATGGACTCCAGCCAAAACTCGCACTTGGAGAACTTAGCATATAACTTCTGCTCTCACAAGGTCTGAAGCACAATTCTCAGATGCTGCTCATGCTCAGCCAGACTCCGTGAGTAGATAAATATATCATCAATGAAAACAGTAACGCAAGAGTCAATATACGGCCTGAATACCATATTCATCAAATCCATAAATGTTGTCGGGGCATTACTCAAGCCAAAGGACATCACTAGAAACTCATAGTGACCATATCTGGTGCGGAATGCAGTCTTCGGAACGTCTGAAGCCTGAATCCTCAACTGGTGATAGCTTGACCTCAGATCAATCTTAGAGAACACACGAGCACCCTGTAGCTGATCAAACAAATCATCAATGCGCGGCAGAGGGTACTTATTCTTGATGGTCACTTTATTCAACAGGCGGTAATCAATGCACATCCGCATGGACCCATCCTTCTTCTTCACAAATAAGACTGGAGCACCCCACAGAGACACACTCGGCCTAATGAATCCCTTGGCCAATAACTCCTCAAGCTGCTCCTTCAACTCTTTTAGCTCCTTAGGAGCCATACGATACGGAGGAATGGAAATAGGCTGAGTATATGGAGCCAAATCAATACAGAAGTCAATATTTCGATCTAGAGGCATGCCTAGAACATCTGCAGGAAACACATCTGGAAACTCCTGAACAACCGGTACTGAATCAATGGTAGGAGACTCGGCGGTGGTGTCCCGCACATAAGCAAGGTAAGACAAACACCCTTTCTCGACCATGTGTCGAGCCTTCATAAAAGAAATGACCCTGCTAAATGCACTAACTGAAGAACCCCTCCACTCCAATCTCGACGACTCAGGCATGGCTAACGTAACTGCCTTGGCATGGCAATCCAACACATCATGATAAGGAGATAGCCAATGCATGCCCAAAATAACCTCGAAATCAACCATATCAAGCAATAACAGGTCGGCCTTGGTCTCAAGACCATAAAAGGCAATCACACAAGCTCGGTAGACCCGGTCTATCACTACAGAATCGCCCACAGGAGTGGACACATACAAAGGAGAACCCAAGGACTCACAAGCAACATCCATAGAATGGGAAAATAATGCTTAGATATATGAATATGTAGACCCTGGATCAAATAGCACTGAAGCCTCTCTACTGCAGACTGAAATAATACCTGTAATCACAACGTCTGCCCTGGCCGAAATAGCATAGAACCTGGCTGTAGCACCTGATGACTGAGCTCCCCCAGGAAGATCTGGAGCTGAATGACCCCCTCCTGACTGGCCTCCCCCTCTAGGACGGCCCCTGCCAATCTGACCTCCACCCCTAGGTGGTCAAACTGCTGGTGCGGGACCCATAGGCTGGTGACTCTACTGAACGGCCTTGCCCCTAAAGCGGGGGCAATCCCTCTTCACGTGGCCTAAGTCCCCACACTCGTAACATCTCAGATGTGACATACCCTGCTGGCCTAATGAGTAAGAGTCCCGAATGGCTGGAGTGCAATGAGAATCATCTGTCACAGCACTGATATAGGAACCGGAGCATCTCTGACGGCTGGAGTAACCACTGGATGGACTGTGAATGGCTGGAGGACGGTAGGAGCACTCTGGCATGGAACTGAACTGAGGCCTCACTGAGACACCCCTGGGAGGAAATGGAGGTGCTGAATATGAAGGCCTACTGAACTAACCTCTTCCCCTAGCTGGAGCACCCCTGAAATCACCTATGAATCTGGCCCTCTTATCCTGCTAACCTTACTGACCCTGCTCCCTGCTCCTCGTACGGTAACCCTCGATCCGTCGAGCTATCTCGACTACCAGCTGGAATGGGGTACCCATCTCTACCTCTCTAGCCATGGAGGTCCTGATACCTGGATGTAAGCCTGCCACAAACCGTCGCACCCTCTCAGCATCACTGGGCAATATCATAAGGGCATGGCGGGATAAATCTGAAAACCTCGCCTCATAGTCTTCACGGACAACTTTCCCTGCTCTAACCTCTCAAACATACCCCGAAGCTCCTCCCTCTCAGACGGTGGAAGGTATTTGTCCAGAAATAGCTGTGTAAACTGCTCCTAAGTAACCGGTAGAGAACCTGTTGGCCTACTGAGCACATAAGACTGCCACCATCTGCGAGCTCTGCCTTCTAACTGGAAAGTTGTGAGATCTACCCTTTGTGACTCCAATATCCTCATATTGTGCAGTCTGTCCCTACACTGGTCGATGAAATCCTGGGGATCCTCACCCTGCTCGCCCCCAAAGCCTGGAGGACGAAGTCTAATCCATCTATCAAGTAACTTCTGTTGGTCGCCCTCTGCAATGGGCCTAGGCTCTGGCTGTACTACTGTAGGCTGAGCTCCAATCACAGGCGGTGTACCCGGAATAGGATGTGCTGTTGCCGGTCCTGTGGCCTGAGCGGTAGGGGTTTGAACTTCCCCTCCTGCTTGAGAAGTAGCAGGATCTGATGGAAGTACCCCTGCCTGGGACATAGTGTCCATAAACCTCAACATGCGGCCCATAACCTCCTGGAAGCCTGGCGCCGTCATAAAGTCTGCTGGAGTAGGAGCAACTGGAGGCAACTCATCCTGCTCCTCAATAATAAGATCCTCAGGTGGTGCAACTGGTACGGCTTTGGGACGTCCTGGTCCTCTAACTCGGGCAGGTGCCCTACCTCTGCCCCTACCACGACCTCGAGTAGAAAGGGTAGAGGCCTCTCCCAGATCAGGTACATGAGAAGCACGCGTCCTCACCATCTGTGAGAGAATAGAAGATCAAGTTTGAGTAGATCATTGATTGCATGATAGGATATGAACAAAAGGAGCTTCTTAACACCCTATAGCCTCCTGAAGATAAGTACAGACGTCTCCGTACCGATCCGCAAGACACTACTGGGTCTGCCCGTGACTCGTGAGACTACGTGAACCTAAAGCTCTGATACCACGTTGTCACGACCCAAATCCTAATTCGAGTCGCGATGGCGCCTAACAGCGGGGTTAGGCAAGCCGATATAACCTTCACTAAGTGATACCATTCCCATTCGATCAAACAAATCAGTAATTTCCAGTTTAACACAACTAACATGATACTAGCCTTGAGTGAAGGTAAAATCATAGTAAATACAAGGCCGAAATAGAAAACATATACAAAGATATACAACCCAAGATATACAAAGTATGACCACGCTATCAATATCTAGCACCGACCTGAAAATCAGATGGACCAGCCTCAAGACCTGTACAGTTAAGTACAGAAAAGATAAGAAAGTGCAGCTTGAGTACATATATATATATAAATATGTACCTAGTGAGTATCCCGTCTAAACTCGAAGGAGTAGTGACGAGAGGTCGACTAGATACTCACTAAGGTCCAGCAACATAATATAGAACAAGATAAGGCTAAAGCAATAGGCATGCAAAACAGTAAACAACAAGTATATGAACACATAATGTAACACAAGTAAGAACACCAAGTACCAATTCCTCTTATTCAACAATACCTTGCCAATACTGTCATATGTGATCCAGACTCAAGTGTACATATACCGACACGGACAAGACAACCGGTCGGAGTCATAAGGTAGGTCATAAGGACTGAGGTCATAAGCTCCCCACGATCGCGAATCATACCTGTGACTCGTGTGCTGACTCGATGGTAATAAGCTCCCCATGATCGCGCATCATTCCTGCGACTCGTGTGCTGACTCGATAGTAATAAGCTCCCCACGATCGCGCATCATGCTTGCGACTCGTGTGCTGACTTGATAATAATAGTATTCACATGTAGGTACCTACGGCTACCGACTCGACCATGAACTCAACAGGATTATGCCAATATCATATCACTGATAGCCAATTAGGATTTACATCATCATATTCTTACCTCTCCC
>ML262790.1:0-17369 GCA_005239495.1 Nicotiana undulata
AGGGGACTCCACAGCGCTGCCGAGATCGCCAAGGAAAGCAGCTCACCGTGTAATCAGCTTAATAAGAAACTCTCAACGATGACCACCGGAGTAGTGACCGGATGCAGCCGCCTCAGAACCTGTACAATTAAGTACAGGAGAGTAGCATGAGTATATTTAAATATGTACCCAATGAGTATCCCATCTAAACTCGAAGAAGTAGTGACGGGAAGTAGACGTATTACTCACTAGGTCAACAGTAATAATATGTTGCAATAATATTAAACAGGACCAATAAATATGGAAAGCAGGTAGACGTAGAACAGTCAAGTATGCAAGTAAAATCTCCCATTCAATACCCGACAACAATAGCAAATAAAATTCTCAAGTTTCATTCCAGGCTAAACAATTTGAATAAGGAGAACTTATTATAAAAGCTCTCAGACAAATAAATAGCATGTAATATGCCGAAGCGTACATCCGAAGCGTCGCAATATATTAAATGTGCACTGCCGAGGGTCGATGGCCCGAACCATAGATGCATCTATTACTCCGCTCACGAATCGATCATGTGACGCGGTTAACATAATATAAGGCTACCCCGCTCACGAATCATACCTGTGACTCGGGTGCTCGTAACATACACATAATTATCAGGAGAAACCTTAAGAGAAATTCCGGGTACAAAATTGAAACATAAGATTTACATTTAGTTTACAGGATACTTGCTAACATTTCCACACCAACTTCAGGGATATCAACCAAACCGAATATATATGCAAAGATACATGCAAGACACGTATAAGCATGCTTGTGAGTCCTAAAGCTACCCGACATGGCATAATAGTTGCTACGTACGGACTCTCGCCACTTGGTGCGTACGTACCCCCGCAAATAAGATCATTCAATCAATCACAATCACCTATGGGGACAATTCCCTCTTACAAGGTTGGAAAGGAGACTCACCTCGCGTAGAGCCTACTCCTCGGGTCAAGAAAGTGCCCGACACTCCAAACTCGTCGCCAAAGGACTCGAAACTAGCCAAATATTATTTAATTGCATCAATATACGCTCAAAAGTATGGAATTCTACTACTAATTAGGTTAATTCATCATTCTTGAAGTAATCCCAAAATACACCCCCGGGCCCACATGCTCGAATTCCGGAAATTTTCGAAGAAATCATTCACCCATAGCCTAAGGATCATTAATATATATAATTTTTGTATGGTTTCATGGTAGAAAAGTAGGGAAATTCCTAAAAATCCATCAACCCTAGGTCTTGGATCTAACCCATCATTTTCCCTTAATTAGGGTGTTAACCACCTACAAGTTCATGTATTTAACTTAAATTACAATAAAAGTTACTTACCTCTCAGTTGCTAGGTGAAAATCCCTCTTGAAGAGCTCCCAAAATCGACCGAAGTGAAGAAAAATGGAGTAAATGAGCCTAAGTCCCGTTTTTAAGAAAATACACGGCCCAAGTGTTACTCTATGCGAACGCACCCTGGGCAGTGCGTTCGCGAAGGCTTAATTGACCAGGCCCACATTGGGCTTCTACGCGAACGCGAGGGAGGGGCCGCGAACGCGGAGGCTAGCTGGGCTAGACCTTCGCGAACGCGGCTGGATGGGTGCGAACGTGAAGGCAAACGGCAACTGGACCGGCCCAATAGGCTGGACCCTATGCGAACGTGACGGAGGGAGGGCGAACGCGAAGTCCAGGAGGCCCAACCCATCGCGAACGCGGTTGGGGAACGCGAACGCGTAGAGAATCCGTAGCCCCTGCCCAATTCCTTCTTCGCGAACGCGGCCACCCTCCCGCGAACGCGAAGAAGGAAACTAGATACAGAAAATTCTGGTGTTTTGAATTTAGCTCCGGGAGGTCCGAAACTCACCCGAGCCCCCCCGAGACCCCGTCCAAAAGCAGTGACAAGCTTGTATACGTGATAGGGACTCGCTCGAATTCGAGGAACGTGAAAAACAACAACGGAACTACGGATTCAACCCCAAAACCAAATTGAATCAAACTTTGAACTTAGAGTTTTAGAATTCGGTTTCAAGGAACCGAACCGACCTACACTACCCGGAATGATACCAAACTTTACAGGCAACACATAATAATCATATCTAACTTGTTCCGGGCTTCGGAACCATGATACGGGCCCGGTAACCTCGTCTTCGCATTAATTACCCTTTTAAAAAACCTTTATATTTTTCAGAAAACAATTTTCTTTAAAAATTCATTTCTCGGTCTTGGGACCTTGGAATTTGATTTCGGGCATACGCCCAAGTCCCATATTTTCCTACGGACCCTCCGGGACCGTCAAATCACGGGTCCGAGTCCGTTTACCAAAAATATTGACCAAAGTCAACTTTACTTAATTAATTATTAGAATTCCAGTTTTTCATCAAGTTTTTACATAGAAGCTTCCCGGCTACACGCCTGGGCTGCGCACGCATATCGAGGTAGAATTTAACAAAGGCCTTCGGAGCCTCGGACCGTAGATTTAGCTAGGTTAACACGGGATGACCGTTGGGGTCATCACAATCTCCATCTCTTAAACAAACGTTCGTCCTCGAACGGACATAGAAGTGTACCTGGAGTGCTGAATAAGTGTGGATATCTGCTCCGCATGTACTCCTCGGACTCCCAAGTCGCCTCCTCGACCGGCTGGCCCCGCCACTGGACCTTTACAACAAGAATTCTCTTAGACCTCAACTGGCGGTCATGTCTATCAATAATAGCAACTGGCTCCTCCTCGTAGCCCAATCTCTCATCTAACTGAATAGTGCTGAAATCCACCACGTGAGAGAAGTCAGGGTGATACCTCCGGAGCATAGACACATGGAAGACCGGATGAACTCCAGATAGGTGGGGAGGCAAGGCAAGCTCATAAGCAACCTCTCCTACTCGCTGCAACACCTCGAAAGGACCTATAAACCTCGGACTCAGCTTGCCCTTCTTCCCAAACCTCATATTGCCTTTCATAGGCGATACCTTCAATAGAACCTTGTCCCCCCTCCATAAATGATACATCACGAGCCCTCTGATCCGCATAGCTCTTCTGTCTGGACTGTGTTGTGCAGAGCCTCTCCTGGATCAACTTCACCTTCTCTAAGGCATCTCTACCAAGTCCGTGCCATACAACTTAGCCTCGCCAGGCTCAAACCATCTGATAGGAGGACGGCATCGCCGACCATATAAAGCCTCGAATGGAGCCATCTCAATGCTGGCCTGGTAACTGTTATTATAAGCAAACTCGGCCAAAGGCAAGAACTGATCCCACTGACCTCCGAAGCCAATCACACATGTCTAAGCATGTACTCTAATATCTGAATAGTGCGCTCCGACTGACCGTCGGTCTGAGGGTGAAAAGTTATGCTTAGATCTATCTGAGTGCCCATCTCTCAGTGCAGTGCTCTCCAGAAGTGTGAGGTGAACTGGGGACCTCGGTCTGATATAATGGACACCGGTACACCGTGCAACCGGACTATCTCCCGAATATAGATCTGGTCTAGCCTCTCCGATGAATAAGTAGTAGCCACCGGAATGAAATGCGCCGATTTGGTCAACCTATCCACAATAACCCAAACCGCGTCAACCTTCCGCAATGTCCGAGGCAACCCAACCACGAAGTCCATAGTAATGCGCTCCCACTTCCACTCAGGAATGGGCATTTGCTGAAGTAGGCCCCCTGGCCTCTTGTGCTCATATTTAACCTGCTGGCAATTAAGACACCTAGCCACATACTCCACAATGTCCCTCTTCATCCGTCTCCACCAGAAATGCTGCTTCAAATCACGATACATCTTTGTAGCACCAGGATGAACAGAATACCGCAAACTTTGTGCCTCCTCAAGAATCCTCTGCCTTAATCCATCAATATTTGGAACGCACAAACGATCCTGAAGTCTCAGAACGCCATCCTCGCCAATAGTAACCTCCTTGGAACCACCCTGAACCACTGTCTCCCGTAGTTCTGCCAAACACGGGTCATCATACTGTCGAGCCTTAATCTCCCCCAATAATGAAGACTGAGCACCCACATAAGCTAGAACTTGACGAGGCTCTGAAAGATCTAATCTCACCAAGCGATTGGCCAAGGACTGAATGTCCAAGGCTAGTGGTCTTTCTTCTGCTGCAATATAGGCCAAGCTACCCATACTCTCCACCTTCCTACTCAAAGCATCTGCTACTACATTCGCCTTGCCCGGATGATAGAGAATGGTGATGTCACAATCCTTTAGTAACTCAAGCCACCTGTGCTGCCTCAAATTAAGATACCTCTGCTTGAACAAGTGTTGCAGGCTGCGATGGTATGTGTAAACCTCACAAGACACCCCATATAAGTAATGCCTCCAAATCTTAAGAGCATGAACAATCGCCGCCAACTACAGATCGTGCACACGGTAATTCTTCTCATGAACCTTCAGCTGGCGCGAAGCATAAGCAATAACTCTCCCTTCCTACATCACTACACACCCCAAGCCAATGCGTGAAGCGTCGCAATACACCGTATACATCCCCAAACCGGAAGGCAATACCAGAACTGGTGTCGAAGTCAATTCAGTCTTGAGCTTCTGAAAGCTCGCCTCACACTCGTCAGACCATCGAAATGGAGCATTCTTCTGAGTCAATCTAGTCAATGGGGCTGCAATGGATGAAAAGCCCTCCACAAATCGCCGGTAGTAGCCTGCTAGACCCAAGAAACTCCTGATCTCTATCGCTGAAGTAGGACGTGGAAAACTCTAAACTGCCTCAATCTTCTTAGGATCAACCTTAATACCCTCTCCAGATACAACATGTCCCAAGAATGCCACAGAATCCAACCAAAACTCACACTTGGAGAACTTAGCATATAGCTTCTATTCTCGCAAAGTCTGGAGCACAACTCTCAAATGCTGCTCGTGCTCTCCCAAGCTACGTGAATAAATCAGAATGTCATTAATGAAGATGATGACAAAGGAATCAATGTACGACCTGAACACCCTGTTCATCAAGTCCATAAATGTTGCTAGGGCATTAGTCAAGTCGAAGGACATCACCAAGAACTCGTAGTGGCCATATCTCGTACGAAAAGCTGTCTTCGGGACATCAGATGCCCGAATCTTCAACTGAATGTACCCCGATCTCAAATCAATCTTAGAAAACACCCTGGCACCCTGCAACTAGTCGAACAAATCATCAATGCGCGGCAATGGATACTTGTTCTTGATGGTGATTTTGTCCAACTGGCGGTAATCAATGCACATCCGCATAGACCCATATTTCTTCTTCACGAACAGAACCGGAGCACCCCACGACGATACACTCGGCCTGATAAACCCCTTAGCCAACAACTCCTCGAGCTGCTCCTTCAACTCCTTCAATTCCTTAGGAGCCATACGATACGGGGGAATGGAAATAGGCTGAGTATCTGGAGCCAAGTCAATGCAAAAATCAATATCATGATCCGAAGGCATGCCTGGAAGATCTGAAGGGAATACGTCTGCAAACTATCGAACCACGGGCACTGAATCAATAGTCGGAGACTCAGCGGTGGTGTCCCGCAAATAAGCAAGGTACGCCAAACAACCCTTCTCGACCATATGTCGAGCCTTCAGGAATGAAATAACTCTGTTGGCTGCGCTGACTGAGGAAACTCTCCACTCCAGCCTGGGCACCTCGGGCATGGCCAAAGTAACCGTCTTGGCATGGCAATCCAAGATGGCATGATGAGGAGATAGCCAATCCATCCCTAGGATAATCTCAAATTCAACCATGTCGAGCAATAGAAGGTCCGCTGTAGTCTCGTGCCCACAAAATGAGATCACACAAGACCGGTAGACCCGGTCTACCATTACAGAATCACCCACATAGGTGGATACATATATATGAGAAGCCAAAGACTCACGAGGAACACCCAAAAAGCAAGCAAATAAGGCTGACACATATGAGTAGGTAGATCCTGGATCAAATAGTACTGATGCCTCTCTACTACATACTGAAATAATACCTGTGATCATGGCATCTGAGGCCACTATATCTGCTCGGGCCGGTATAGCATAAAATCTGGTTGGAGTACCTGAAGACTGACCCCCATGGGACTGAATAGGAGCTGGCTGAGCTCCTCCTGCCTGGCCTCCACCTCTGGGACGACCTCTACCAACCTGCCCTCCACCTCTAGGTGGACGGGGCGCCTGTGCTGAGTATGTGGGCTGATAACTCTGCTGGACGGCCTTACCCCGAAGTCTGGGGCAAGCCCTCCTCATATGGCCTGAATCCCCACACTCGAAGCATCTCACTGGAGGCATACTCTGTTGGCCTAAAGAAGGAGGACCCTGAATAGCTGGGGAACGGTGAGAAGCCTCCGGCATAGCACCTAAATAGGGGATAGGAGGACCCTGATGACCTGAATACCCGCCTGAAGAATCCTGAATGGCTGGAGGGCGGTAAGAACTCTCCGGCATGGCACTGAAGTATGTTCTCGCTGGAGCACCACGAGGAGGTGGTGGTGGAGCTGAATATGGAGGCCTGCTGGGCTGACCTCTGCCAAACTTACCTCCACCTCTAGCTGGGGTACTTCTGAAATCTCCCAAAAATCTAACTCTCTTGTCCTGCTGACTCTGCTCCCTGCTCCTGACCGGTAACCCTTAATCCGGCGAGCTATCTCAACCACTAGCTGATAAGGAGTACCCATATCCACCTCTTGGGACATGTTGGCCCTAATACCAGAATGTAACCCTGCTACGAACCTCCGCACCCTCTCCGCATCAGTAGGAAGAATCATGAGGGCATGGCGGGACAACTCTGAAAATCTGGCCTCGTAGTCAGTCACAAACATCTAGCCCTGCTCAAACTGATAACGCAACTCTTCCCTCTTAGAGGGTGGAATATACCCGTCCAAGAATAGCTGAGTGAACTGCTCCCAAGTGATAGAAGGTGAACCTGCTGGCCTACCAAGGATTTAAGACTGCCACCATCTGCGTGCTCTACCCTCAAGCTGTAAAGTGGTGAAATCAACCTCATGGGACTCCAGAATCCTCATGTTGTGCAGTCTGTCCCCGCACCTGTCAATGAAGTCCTGAGCATCCTCAGCCCTCTCACCTCCAAAGGTCGGAGGGTGCAATCGAGTCCATCTGTCAAGTATATTCTACGGATCGCCGTCTGCAACTGGTCTGAGCTCAGGGGTTGTTGGTTGTGCCCTACCTACCGGTAAAGTGTCCGGATTCTGATATACCGCCGCTGCATGACCTACGGCCTGAGCAGTCGGGGTCTAACTCCCCCTCCTGCCTGAGAAGCGGCAGGATCCGCTGGAAACAACCCAGCCTGAGTCGTAGTATCCATGAACTGCATCATACGACCCATGACCTCCTGAAAGCCTGAGGCGGTCATAAAATCTTCTAAGGGCACCTCGTCCTGCTGCTCAATGACTAGATCCTCTGGGGGTGCTAGCGGAGCAACTCTAGGACGCCCTCGTCCCCCACGTTGGGTCGGTACCCTCCCCCGACCTCTGCCTCGAACGGCGGGGGTAACGGCACCTCCCTGGGCAGGAATATCAGTTGCACGAGTCCTCACCATATATGAGAGAATAGAAGAGTGAGACTTAGTAACCATCGACTGCACTATAGAATATAAATAAGGAGAGGTTTCTTAATACCCTATAGCCTCTCGAAGATAAATACAGACGTCTCTGTATCGATCCGCAAGACTCTACTAGGTTTGCCTGTGACTTGTGAGACCTACGTGAACCTAACGACCCAAATTCTGCTACGGTCGTGATGGCGCTCAACACCGGGGTCAGGCAAGCCAACACCTATCTAGTAGTGAGGTTACTTTACATGTTTAGGTGATAAAAATCTCTTTCGGGTTTTTAAGGTAAGAAATTCATTAAAACAACATTTAAATGTAAGCACGTGGGTTTATATAATTCAAAGGTATTGCTAGCACATACAACTCCGCAAAATATCAGGCACAACCAGAAAGTGTGCCAGAACCTAGATTCACAAGTCAACAGGCGACTGAGAGAATAGCAAAATACTACTGGTAAATACAATACTGTCTGAAGGGTGATAGACAATAACATCTAGAATGTGAGTAGGGGACTCCACAGCGCTGCCGAGATCGCCAAGGAAAGCAGCTCACCGTGTAATCAGCTTAATAAGAAACTCTCAACGATGACCACCGGAGTAGTGACCGGATGCAGCCGCCTCAGAACCTGTACAATTAAGTACAGGAGAGTAGCATGAGTATATTTAAATATGTACCCAATGAGTATCCCATCTAAACTCGAAGAAGTAGTGACGGGAAGTAGACGTATTACTCACTAGGTCAACAGTAATAATATGTTGCAATAATATTAAACAGGACCAATAAATATGGAAAGCAGGTAGACGTAGAACAGTCAAGTATGCAAGTAAAATCTCCCTTTCAATACCCGACAACAATAGCAAATAAAATTCTCAAGTTTCATTCCAGGCTAAACAATTTGAATAAGGAGAACTTATTATAAAAGCTCTCAAACAAATAAATAACATGTAATATGCCGAAGCGTACATCCGAAGCGTCGCAATATATTAAATGTACACTGCTGAGGGTCGACGGCCCGAACCATAGATGCATCTATTACTCCGCTCACGAATCGATCATGTGACGCGGTTAACATAATATAAGGCTACCCCGCTCACGAATCATACCTGTGACTCGGGTGCTCGTAACATACACATAATTATCAGGAGAAACCTTAAGAGAAATTCCGGGTACAAAATTGAAACATAAGATTTACATTTAGTTTACAGGATACTTGCTAACATTTCCACACCAACTTCAGGGATATCAACCAAACCGAATATATATGCAAAGATACATGCAAGACACGTATAAGCATGCTTGTGAGTCCTAAAGCTACCCGACATGGCATAATAGTTGCTACGTACGGACTCTCGCCACTTGGTGCGTACGTACCCCCGCAAATAAGATCATTCAATCAATCACAATCACCTATGGGGACAATTCCCTCTTACAAGGTTGGAAAGGAGACTCACCTCGCGTAGAGCCTACTCCTCGGGTCAAGAAAGTGCCCGACACTCCAAACTCGTCGCCCAAGGACTCGAAACTAGCCAAATATTATTTAATTGCATCAATATACTCTCAAAAGTATGGAATTCTACTACTAATTAGGCTAATTCATCATTCTTGAAGTAATCCCAAAATACACCCCCGGGCCCACATGCTCGAATTCCGGAAATTTTCGAAGAAATCATTCACCCATATCCTAAGGATCATTAATATATATAATTTTTGTATGGTTTCATGGTAGAAAAGTAGTGAAATTCCTAAAAATCCATCAACCCTAGGTCTTGGCTCTAACCCATGATTTTCCCTTAATTAGGGTGTTAATCCACCTACAAGTTCATGTATTTAACTTAAATTGCAATAAAAGTTACTTACCTCTCAGTTTCTAGGTGAAAATCCCTCTTGAAGAGCTCCCAAAATCGACCCAAGTGAAGAAAAATGGAGAAAATGAGCCTAAGTCCCGTTTTAAAGAAAATACACTGCCCAGGTGTTACTCTATGCGAACGCACCCTGGGAAGTGCGTTCGCGAAGGATTAATTGACCAGGCCCACATTGGGCTTCTACCCGAATGCGAGGGAGGGGCCGCGAACGCGGCTGGATGGGTGCAAACGCGAAGGCAAACGACAACCGGATCGGCCCAATAGGCTGGACCCTATGCGAACACGATGGAGGGAGAGAGAACGCGAAGGCCAGGAGGCCCAACCCATCGCGAACGCGGTTGGGGAACGCGAACGCGTAGAGCATTTGTAGCCCCTGCCCAATTCCTTCTTCGCGAACGTGGCCACCCTCCCGCGAACGCGAAGAAGGAAACCAGATACAGAAAATTCTGGTGTTTTGAATTTAGCTCTGAGAGGTCCGAAACTCACCCGAGCCCCCCCGGGACCCCGTCCAAAAGCACTGACAAGTCTATATACGTGATACAGACTCACTCGAATTCGCGGAACGTGAAAAACAACAACGGAACTACGGATTCAACCCCAAAACCAAATTGAATCAAACTTTGAACTTAGAGTTTTAGAATTCGGTTTCAAGGCACCGAACCGACCTACACTACCCGGAATGATACCAAACTTTACAGGCAACACATAATAATCATATTTAACTTGTTCCGGGCTCCGGAACCATGATACAGGCCTGGTAACCCCGTCTCCGCATTAATTACCCTTTTCAAAAACCTTTATATTTTTCAGAAAACAATTTTCTTTAAAAATTCATTTCTCGATCTTGGGACCTTGGAATTTGATTTCGGGCATACGCCTAAGTCCCATATTTTCCTACGGACCCTCCGGGACCGTCAAATCACGGGTCCGGGTCCGTTTACCAAAAATGTTGACCAAAGTCAACTTTAATTAATTAATTATTAGAATTCCAGTTTTTCATCAAGTTTTTACATAGAAGCTTCCCGGCTACACGCCTGGGCTGCACACGCATATCGAGGTGGAATTTAATGGAGCCTTTCGAAGCCTCGGACCGCAGATTTAGCTAGGTTAACACGGGATGAACATTTGGGTCATCACAAAGTAAATCTCCCTCTTCATCGAGGTCGCACAGTGATCCTGCGTTTGCATAGTTCCCATTTCTTATTCTCCGCGTTCGCATTCGTGTTGCCGCAAAAGTATAGCACAATTAGGCCAGCAACATTTTCCTTATCCGCGATCGCATTGTCAGCTCCGCAATCGCATAGAAGTTTTTGGCCAACCCTTCCCTTCCACTTCGCGATCGCATTAAATTGTGCGCGATCGCAATGCTTTAAACACCTGGGCAGATTATATAATTCCAAAAATGAGGGTTAAGCCATTTTAAAGATATTTTGAGTTCTAGAGCTCGGTTTTGGGCGATTCCTTGGGGGATTTTCACACTAATCGAATGGGTAAGTGTTCTTCCACTAGAATTTAATATATTTCATGAATTAGTTCTTATTTTTATCATTTAATTCGTGTTTTGGGTTGAAGAAACTTGGGTTTTTGAAAGAAAATTTCTAAATTGAAAATTCATGATTTGAATAACAAAATGACATCGGATTTGGGTAAATTTGGTATGGTTGAACTCGTATCGGAATGGGTAAACGGAATTTGTGAAAGTTGTCGGGTTCCGAGGTACAGGCCCGGAGGTCGACTTTTGGATCGATTTTCATAAATTAGTAAAGATTGAAACTTTTGTTGTTCGGAATCATTCCTTATACGTGTTATGAGTATTTTGAAGTTGTTTTAGTTGATTTTGAGCCGTCCGGAGGTCTTTCCGCCCGAGAAGTTCACTTTTGAGTATCTGGTGGTCATCTTTGAGGTAAGTATCTTGCCTAACCTTGTGTGGGGGAACTCCCCCTTAGGGTTGAGTCTTATTTGTTGACTGTAGTCCGTGTATGCGAGGTGACGAGTGTGTACTCCGACTTATTTGCTAATAGATTGACCTTTTAGTATTCGTAGGTCCTTATGTTACCTGTGTATGAGTTGTAATTGTTATAATTGAATCCTTGGTTGTCTAATTCATCCTTTCCTGCTTAAATTAGAATTACTTGCTTTTGGATTCCTTCGTTGTCTATTTGATCTTAATTGACTTAACTGAATATTTTACTGCTCTCACCTTCATGCTATATTTGCTTTCTAAAACTGCTCACTGGACTATATTAGTATTATCTAGCTTTATAGCCGTTTAGTCGTAGTTAGAACAGTCGTTCGTTAGAGTCAAGCATGCCCGTGATTCTTAGATTGTGATTTACATGACTTTTTCTCTTATGTGCTACTTGGGTCTAGTTGATAAATAATTATGTTGCTGATATTTTCTTAAGGTTGCCTATTACTGGGCCTTCGTTTGAGCTGAGTTTTATTCCGTAAAGTTAATTGCTTAGGCGAGATTGGTTATAGTTGTTTTTCCCTTGCCGGGATGGTATGTTTTTTCATTGTTGACTCCCTTGCCGGGATGGTGTGTTTTCTATTATTGCTTTGTATGGTATTGGGTGCATTGTTGATTCCCTTGCTGGGACATTGTGATTTATGGTTCCTATAGTTGATGTGTTTCGTCGATTTGTTGTGTAGTTATTTATTTATGCAAGAGGGGATATTCTGTGCCGATTGTTTATTATTTAGCGCACGAGGGTACATTCCGTGCCGATTGTTTATTATTTATAGCACGAGGGGACATTCCGTGCCAATTATTTATTATTTATCGCACGAGGGGACATGCCGTGCCGATTGTTTATTATTTATCGCACGAGGGGACATTCCGTGCCGATTGTTTATTATTTATCGCATGATGGGACATGCCGTGTCGATTGTTTATTATTTATCGCACGAGGGGACATGCCGTGTACTTGTCTTTGCATTATATTTTCCGTGTTCTTGTTTGATATTTACTACATTTGTTTAAGAGTTAATATTCTGTTGTTTAAACTCGGATATTCGCACCGATCTCTTACTAGATTTATTGACAAGACAAGTTTTGAGTACGGACCGAGTTCCGACAGATTTACCTTGAGGAGATCATGATTACGAGATTTTACTGGAGAAGTATTTCTGAAAAGTAATGGTTTTCGAAATGATTTTATCTGAAGGCTTTTACATCGAAAATATATTTGAAAAGCACTAGTCTTGCATAAAATGATACTTGGAAGTCTTTATTTGGAAAGTATATTTCGAAACTTCGTAATTTGAAAGAAAACTATGTTTTACGTAATCCTCTCTAGTACCTATACTTATATATATTTTTGGAGAAAGTATGTTTTCAAAGGAAATCTTTCTCATTAAAATGATTCTATTTGCAAAGCTTTTCATATGATCGGTTGTTTAAGGGTTCCCATCAGTTTATGGAATTTAATGGCTAAGGCCCGAATTGAATAAATAGATACAGAGTTGAGTTGTGGGGTTCTCTACTGCATTGTGTTTCCTTCTGGCTTGGCTTGTTTTACTATCCCTCTTCATGTGTGTTTTATGTTGTTTCGTGGTTATTTTCCTGTAATTTTCTTTTGTATTATATTGTCGTTGTTGATAAGTTATCCCGTGATGTTCTTAGATATATGTGTTGTTCGATTTTCTTCTATATCCATGTTAGTTATTTTTTTGTAGACCAGTGGTGTCTTGATTAGTCCTCATCACTACTCCACCGAGGTTAGTCTTGATACTTACTGGGCACCGCTGTGGTGTGCTCATGCTACTCTTCTGTGCATTTTTGTTGCACAGATCCAGGTATTGATTGTTAGTAATTGCGCGGATTATTGCTGAGGAGACTCAAGGTAACCTGTTGCTGCGTTCGCAGGCTTCGGAGTCACCTTCCTTGTATTATTATTCATACACTGTCGTATTTATTTCCAAAACAGAGTTATTTAGAAGTCGTAGGAGATTCGTACAGCTTATGACTTGTATAACCGGTTTTGGGAAAACATTGTAAATTCGGTCAAGGTTTTTATATCTAGATTGTTAGTATTCCCTTACTTATTGTTGATATTTTTAACTGTTAGGCTTACCTAGTCTCTAGGACTAGGTGTCATCACGATACCCAACAGAGGGAAAATTTGGGTCGTGACATATTAGTACACTCGCACAAGCATATACAGTAGCATGCCACTTATACTAGTTCAAGAGTATGAAACTTAATATTTATTGATCATGCCCAAGTATGGTTGTATTATCTTCTTTAATGTTGATATTGAGCATGTGACCATGCCGAGAAGATTATGTTATTGAGCATGTGACCATGCAGGGCGAATTGTGATATTAAGCATGTGACCACGCCTAATTGTAATTTGTGAGACCGTGATCATGCCGAATAGATAGAGATATTGGAACGTGAGTTGTTCGTGTGGTTGTGATAAGAAATGTGGGTACAAGGTGTTGTTAGCATACGATTGTGGGTTGAGACTCATGATTTGTGATTATGAGATGAGGTGTCTCAGAGTAATTTCGTTGCGATACTTGTGCTAGAACGACTTGATTAATTGGTTGTCCTTTATATTCCTTATTTGGTTTCAACGGTATTGTTTATATCACATGTTGATTCTTGTTTCTATTTATTGTTCATGTTTTCATTATTAACTTTATACTCTATACTGCATAGGTTATTTTGACTAGTAGATGTCTTGACTTGTACCTTGCTACTACTCCATCGAGTTTGTCTTAATACTTATTGGGTATCGACCGTGGTGTACTCTTACTATATTTCTGCACATTTTTGTGTAGATCCAGGTATTGGAGATACTAGAATCAGACATAGTTAGCTTATTGATCGCGAGGATTCAAGGTATAGCTGCTTGGTCATCGCAGTCCCTTGGAGTCCTTTCCTTTCATTGTAATGTCAGCTTGTTATTTGAACAATATTTTATTTCGATCTTTGAGATCTTTCCATGTATTCAGCTAGATTTTGTGACTCTGTATTACCTAGTCTTGGGAGGTTGTGATGATTATGGTCGTGTAGCCTTTTTTCACTTTTGTTTCAGTATTCATATTAAACTTTGTTTTAAAATTATCATTGTTAAACTGGCTTAATTGTTGTAAGTAATCATATTATCTAGTCTTAGAGATTATGTGCCATCACGATGCCTATGGCAACATATCGTGATGGAGCCTATCACAAGACTAGGCAAGCCGACAACCACAAGTAACTACACATTTTAAAATTGAAAACAAAATGAAACATGTTTAACAGTAATAACTCTCATAAACAGTCAATAAGAAACACTGCAACTCAAATATAAAATTTCCCAAAACTCGGGTGTCACTAGGTACATGAGCTACTAAATATCAACATAGTCAAAACTTCCACTACAACTGTCTGGAAAGATAGAACAATGCTAAATAAGGGGAAAAAGAAGGAGAGTCAAGGTATGCGGATGCCAAGGCAACTACCTCAAAAGTCTCCAAACCGGAAGTACTCCAAATCTAGCAACCAACGTGCCCAGGAGTACATGAATCTGCACACGAAGTGCATAGTGTAATATGAGTACAACCGACGCAATGTACTTAACAAGTAACATGGCTAACTTTGGGTTGAAAGCAGTGACGAGCTCAAATAGGTACAATCCAAATCCAGATTATATCATTACAGATATGACAGGAAAAATTACAATATTAACTCAGAGAAATCTCATAATCAATTTGTACACAGTACAAAAATTTAGACATTCTTTCAAGTTTAAAAGTTTAAGTTCAGCACATATAAAATATCCCAAATAGGACTGATACGAGGAATGTTACATCTCTATATCTACATGTCAAATATGCATGTCACATGTAATGCATCACAATGATAACATCACGTACTCACACTCTCAGAGTACTCAATCGGATTGTCTCAACTTTCACTCATCACACTTAATCACTCAACATTGTACGGTACATGCGGTCACTGCTGATATGTCAGACTCTGGAGGGGCAGATCCTGCCCAAGCGCTAATATAAAGCCAATATGGCATGCTGCGACGTGCAGCCCCATCCCATAATAATAATAATATATAAATCCAATAAGGCCTGTTGGGGTGTGCATCCCGATCCATAATAATAATATATAAAAATACAAGAAGAACTGCTAGGGCGTGCAACCTAATCCACACCTCACTCACAACACGACTCTCAGGCCCCAGCCTATTCATCAATCTCTCCAGTCTCTCGGGCTCACCAATCTCATGCCAAAAAGACCAAACAAGGATACATGATGCAACAACAAATAACAACTAAGATTGAGATATGATATGCAAATGATGGATGTGACTGAGTACATAATTACCATCTAAGCAAATAAATCAGTAGCAGAAATGACCCCAATGGGTCCCAACAGAAGAAACATATAGCCTAAACATGGTTTCTAACATGGATTGCAGCTCAAGTACTCTAACACATAGGAATCACATATATAGAAACAAGGTCTGATAACTACACAATACCACAAAACCGATGGGGTCACAATTTTCACGGTGCACGCCCGTCACCTAGCATGTGCGTCACCGGAACACCAACCACATAACATGTATTTCGGGGATTCATACCCTCAGAACCAAGTTTATAAGTGTTACTTACCTCAAATCGCGCAAATCTCTACTCCAACAAACCCTTGCCTTGCGAATCGGCCTTCGGACGACTCGAATCTAGCCACAAACAACTTAATACAATCAACACAAGCTATAAGAATCAATTCGATAAGACAAAAGATAGGCTCTTTAATAAAAGTCAAAAGGTCAACCCCGGGCCATGTCTCGGAATCCAAAAAGATTAACAAAATTCGAACACCCATTCAACAATGAGTCCAAGCATACCAAAATTACTCAATTACGATCTCCATCGACCTTCAAATCCTCAAATTAAAGTCTATGAAGTTTCTATAATTTCTCCTAAGTTTTGCAACTCAAAACACTAATTAAATGATAAAAACAATTATAGATTCATGTATAACAACCAAATCCGAGTTAGAATCACTTACCCCAATCAACTCCTTGAAAATCCCTTCAAGAATCGCCCAAATCCAAGGTCTCTAAATCAAAATATGAAAAATGAGTTCAAACCCTCGATTTTGATATTTTAACGTTGCTGCCAAGTGATTATACATCACGATCACAGATAAACTGTCACGACTCAGAATTCCCACCTTCGGTACCGTGATGACGCCTATCTTTCACTTGCTAGGCAAGCCAACACTAGAGAATCATTAAGCCCATTTTTATTCAATTCAGTATAACAAGTCAATTAAGCTAAAACAAAATAGAATGAGCGCGGAATAATATAAATGCCCATAATATTTACTACAATCCGGACCTGGAATCACAATTCACGAACTTCTAGGATTTTCTACAAGCAAAGTCTAAAATATATACAATTGTTTGAACGAAAGAAAAAGCAAAACAGGGGAAAATAGATGGGGACTTCAAGGTCTGCGAACGCCAACAGATCTATCTTGAGTCTCCAATAAACCAGTCTGAGCTGCTACGCCTCTCGATCAGCTGGGACCAATGCCAAAATCTGCACTAGAAGTGCAGAGTGTAGTATGAGTACAACCTACCCCACGTACTTTGTAAGTGTCGAGCCTAACCTCAACGAAGTAGTGACGAGGCTAAGGGGGGTCACTCACGCTATAACATGTACACAATATATATAATAAAGACAGAAAAAATACAGAACGAAATAAAGTAGTCAATTGAAAATAATATCTACAACTTCAGGAATTAAGTCGGCAACGTTCAGAATTTACCAATCCTTAAGTGCAAAAGAAAGTACCGTAAAACTAACACAACTCAGGGGAATATAAACACATAGCTTGTTGCGGCACGCAACCTGATCCCACCGTACATCACATAATCCTCCCTTATTTCCTCGTAACAACATTAACAACAGTGAATATATATATATATATATATATAT
>ML262790.1:17717-28035 GCA_005239495.1 Nicotiana undulata
TGTGTGTGTGTGTGTGTGTGTGTGTGTGTGTGTGTGTGTGTGTGTGTGTGCGCGTTGTAATGCGCAACCCGATACCGCCATATCATAATTATAATTCACCTTTATTCCACCAAAATAATCACCATTATTACACCTGTTGTGGCATGCAACTCGATGCCACCATATCAATACCAAGTACTCAATCTGCACAGTAAAACTTACAATTCAAATCACGGAAAGCCTTGACAATCCATAAATACCAAATTGAAACAAATAGGAAACCTTGTACCACATGATAATATACATAAGTAATACTACACGGCGAGACCAGTCCAGAAATTTACAACTAGAAGGTGCAAATAAACCAACTAAAACAAATAACAGGAGGTTATGATTATGAAACTATGAAAAGATCTAATATCATGAACATGAGAAGACATTGATTAACAAGTATCAGTTAGGCATGGAAACACATTTAAAGCATGTAACAATTAAGACATGGAAATAGATAATTAGAGAAAAATTGAAAATAGGTAAAATGGATAATTCGGCGGCGCATGAGCACTCGTTACCTCACATACACGCCGCTCACATGAAATTCACATAGCACATAGTCCGAGGGTTCCTAATTCCCTCAAGTCAAGGTTAGACACATCACTTACCTTGCTCCAAAGGCAACTCAAAGCTCAATCACCGCTTTGACTCTCAAACAAGCCTCCGAACCAGTAGAATCTAGCAATTTACCAATCAAACAATTCAAATTAAGCCTTAGGAACTACCCACGATTGCAAAGAATTCAATTTCGGCCATTATTGAAAAAGTCAAACCCGGGCCCGCTTGGTCCAATCCCGAAGTTCGGACCAAAACCCGATTACCCATTCACCCCGAGCTCGGTTATGTAATTTATTTTGGAATCCAGCCTCAATTTGAGGTTTAAATCCCCAATTTACAAAAATCCATAATTCTACCTGAAACCCCCAATTTCTACCATGAAAATACAAGATTTTAGGTTGAAATCTTAGGAAATGTAGTAAATGATTGAAAGAAACTAGTTTAGAATCACTTACCAATGATCTGGGGAAGAAAGGTTCTTTGAAAAATTGCTTCTAGGGTTTTTGGTTTTAAACTTTTTGAAGAATGAGCAAAAATCCCGTCTAAGTCAAGTTTTACCTAGCTGCAGATGTCGCAAAAGCTATATCATGTTCGCATTTGCGAACATCGCAATTGTGAGAAAAGGTCGCAATGGAGAACTCCTTCAAAAATCCAAGCGATCCCAGATACGATAAAACAGCCGCAAATGCGAACCCTACAACCATCGCAAATGCGGCCATCCCTTCGCTAATGCGAAGATTCTCAAAACAGTGTTGATTCGCAAGTGCGACTCTGCCTTCGCAAAAGTGGAAGACAAGTTCACAAATGCGAACTTTAGTCTCGCAAATGCAAGTATATGGTGGCCCAGCTACTCTTCGCATTTGTGATGAGTAGCTCGCAAATGCGAACCCATCAGAGGTCGCAAATGCGATGCCTGATCTCACAAATGCGAGATCAGAGGCCTGCACCAAAACTGAAATACCAACAACAATTTCTAAGTTCAATTTCACTCTGACGACTACCCGAAACTCACCCGAGCCCTTGGGAATCTAAACCAACTATGCACACCAGTTTAAAAACATCATATGAACTCGCTCGTGCGATCAAATCGCCAAAATAACACTTAGAATTATGAATTAAGCATCAAATCAAAGGAAATTTTCAAGAAAACTCATGAACTTCTAATTTCACAACCAGACGTCCCAATCACGTCAAACTAACTTCGTTTCTCAGAAAATTTGACAGACAAGTCATAAATATAGTATTGGACCTATACCGAATTCCGAAACTAAAATACGGACCTGATATCCAAAAAGTCAAATATTGATAAAACATTTCAAATTCATTAAGCCTTTAACTTTCAAATTTCTACAAAGTGCAATAACTCGGGCTAGGGACTTCCGAATTTGATATCGGGCATATGCTCAAGTCCCAAATTACGATATGGACCTACCAAGACCATCAAAACACAAATTCGGGTCGTTTTGCCGAAGTCAACTCAAATGGATTTTAAGGTAAAATTTTCATATTTTCTCAGTTTTTAGCATAAAAGATTTCTGGAAAGACGCCTGGTCATCGAGGAAGGCTAAAATGAGTTATTTAAGGCTTCAAAACACAGAATTAGGTTCTAAATATAAGATGACCTATCGGGTCATCACATAAACCCACGTGATCGTGAAGAACAAATTCTCAGTGGACAAAAATCCTTCTACGCGAACGTAACCTCTAGCCCACAAACCCGGTGACCCAACTTGCATACCTACGTGATCGCGAATCAACTCACACGACCCCAAAGAATCAGCATATCTGTATCCCAGACCTCCCATCCCTTCTTCGCGAACACGTTCATGTACTCGCATTCGCGTAACATAAAATCTCAAAACTCTGCGATCGAAGACCATTTCTCGCGATCGCATAGACCAACTCCACCAATCTCCCAATTAAGACTTCGCGATCGCGAACCTTCCGACGCGATCGTGAATAAGGAAACCAGACCTAGAACATCAGCAATCTTCTAAGTTCGAATTCCAATCCATTAACTATCTGAAATCCACCTGAGGCCCCCGGAATCTCAACCAAACATACCAACAAGTCCTAAAAATGATACAAACTTAGTCGATGCCTCAAATCAGATCAAACAACATCAAAAATACGAATCACACCCCAGTTCAAGCCTAATGAAGCTAATGAATTTCCACTTTTCCCCTCGATGCCGAAACCTATCAAACCAACTCCGACCTCATATTTTACACACTTGAAGCAAATTGAAGAAGAATTAAGCTGACTAATTAAAGCTGAAGAACGAAAATTGAGAAGAAAAAATCTAATCGCAACTAGAAAGGTCGCGAAATCGAAGCTATAATTTTGAATTGTGAATTCCTCTGTTATGCTCTTTGTAAAGTATCTAAATAAGTGGGCACCGACCGTAGTTTGATAAAATGTGATGACCCAAAGGTTCATCTTGTGTTTTAGAACTCTACTCTACGCTCTTTAGCCTTAAAAATCTCATTTTTACCCTCCTCGATTTGTGTGCTCAGTCGGGGCGTATTTCTGGAAGGCTTTTATGTGAACAATTAAAAAAATAATTAATTTTTGCCCTTAAAAATTAATTTTAGTATACTTCGGTCAACGTTTTGAGTAAAACGGACCCGAACCCTTATGTTGACAGTCCCGGTGGGTTCGTAGTAAAATATTGGACCTGGGCATATGCTCGAAATCGAATTCCGAGGTCCCTAGCTCGAGATATGAAATTTTGATTAAAATTGATAGACTGAAATTTTAATGGTTTTAAGAAATTGGTTGATGCTGATCTTGTTAGTGTCGCGCCCCCTTTTTGCTCGCGGAATCGGGTTTCGACATTTTTGAGACAACTCTTTTCCTTTTGGGATGGTATATGAGGTTTGAAGATTCAGCACCTAATGGATTAAGGTTCGTTAGGTCACCTAGAGTAATTAACTCATGAAACTAGTTTGTGTTACCAGAGATCGGGTAAGGGCTCGAAATTACCTTGAACTGAAGGTGTTAGGCACACCTCGAGGTCTACAACGATAGGTCTCGGCCGAACTTAATTAAGAGAATTAGTCTTAAAGGAAAATAAAGCAATTTGGATAACTATACATTACTTTAAGCAAGATAAAAGGGGTCCTAGGTTATTTAGCCTATATGATCATTTCCATGCAATACTTGGTAACTTTCCCCAAGTTGGGGTGCTACACATAGTATTAGCGCACATGTCATCATCTTCTTTACTACCCAATCACTATCTTTCAGTTATTACCTAAGCGTTCTAATAGCTTCTAACGTGCCTTATGCGTGCACTACCCGTCCCTTACCAATGGCTATGTTGCTTAAAATGAGAAAAGCTAAGCGACAAACAAAATTCAGATAGGACTATCATGTAAGGAGCAAATAAGGGTTCATGTTAACCTCCACAAGTAACAACAAATGTACGCAGTCCAACCAGCAATTTCATTAATTTAAGACCCTATAAGCATGATGTCTAGATGGGCATAAACAGAATGTAAGAAATCAGTTTATTAAAATGAGAATTGGGACCTACCAGTTTGCCTACTGATTTTTA
Source organism: Nicotiana undulata (assembly GCA_005239495.1). Classification (NCBI taxonomy): domain Eukaryota; kingdom Viridiplantae; phylum Streptophyta; class Magnoliopsida; order Solanales; family Solanaceae; genus Nicotiana; species Nicotiana undulata. The sequence continues at coordinate 21,868 of ML262790.1, forward strand.
GTCCTTGAATCTGGGCATATTTCAAGCAGCAAGATATCATAGTTTTAAGCCCAGAATTCTTTATAACCCTACGGATTTGCCTAAGTGATAATCAGAATAGAATCCTATAGGCATGGTATCTAAAACTGTTAATTATAGAGTATAGTTTATAAACGAGTTACTGATTTTGACAGACATGTTTTTATCCCTTTAGATCCTATAGGCATGCTTTCTAATTTACAGAATTAGTTTAACTCCTATAGACATGATTTCTAGGTGTTGAGACTAATTTGTTTATTTTCCATAAACATGGTATCTGAATTGAAGAAAAAACGGGTTTTTATATCTCCTATAGGAATGATATCTAAGTTGAAGAAACTGAGTTTTATATCTCCTATAGGCATGATATCTAAGTTGAAGAAACTGATTTTTTTTATATCTCCTATAGGCATGATATCTAAGTTGAAGAAACTGATTTTTTTATATATCTCCTATAGGCATGATGTAACGACCCGGTCTGTCGTTACGTAGGACTTGCATTAAAATTTCTATTATTCACTTATCATAGGTTGGTTATATTGTTATTGATGTGTTAGAGTTGGTAGGCTTGAAATCAGAATGATTATAATGAGAATTTAGTCACTTAGTTTTTAAAAATAGCCTTAGAGTTGGAAAAGTCATATGAGAGTTGACTTATTGGTAAACAACCTCGGAATGCGTATTTTATGGCTCAGATAGCTTCGTTAGGTGATTTGGGACTTAGGAGTGTGTTTAGAATAATTTTGTGATGCCCGGTGTAGAATTAGGCTTGAATAGGCGAAAGTTAGTTTTTGGTGATTTTCGGTCGGCAGTGGAAAATAGGCTATCGGGGTCGGAATGGAATTTTGGAAGTTGGAACAGGTTCGTCATGTCATTTTGGATATGTCTGCAAAATTTCAGGTCAATCGGAGTTGTTTTGGATAGTTTCGGCGTCGTTGGTGGATTTTAAAAATATGGAAGTTCTTAGACTTGAATCCGATGTGATTTTGGTGTTTTGATGTTAGTTTTGGTGTTCCGAGGGTGCAAATAAGTTTGAATGATCATATGTGATGTGTTGGTATATTTGGTTGGGGTCCCGAGAGGCTCGACATTGATTTCGGGTGGTTAACAGACACTTTCGGACTTAGAAAATAGTAGTTTTTTTTGCTGGTGTGTTGCAGGTTCAAATTTCTTCTATGCGATCGTGAAGAGTCTTATGCGATCTCATAGGCCAGTGTGTGAGGGTTCCAATATTGTTCAGTGCGATCACATTAGAGGGATTGCGATCGCGTAGGGTATGAAGGCAAGACAGTGCGATCACGTGAAGGAAGGTGCGACCGCACTATGTTGGGCGCGCGTGGGGGTGAGTCATCACTGTGCGAACGCGAGTTAAGAGGTGCGATCGCGAAGGTCTAGGGTGCTGAGCAGTGCGATCGCGGGCAGGTGATCGCGATCGTGGAGAGGAAAAATGGGCTGTGGGAATTTGTTCTGTGCGAACGCGGTGTATCTTGTGCGATCGCGAATGGTATTTTACCTGGGCAGTTATAAATTAAACCCTCCGCGACCATTACCTATTTTTACACCATTTTTGAATGGGAAGAAGCTTTTGAGGCAATTTTTAAGAGAGGAAATCAGTGTTCTTCATGGAGGTAAGTATTTTGGACCTTAAAACTCGATTATAGATGATTAAGGAACATAATCTCAGTGTTTAATTCATGAAATTCAGTAGAAAAAGGTGGGGTTAGGGCTTGAGATTATGAGACCTTAAAGAGTCGATTTGAGGGGTCAAACGAACTCCGATTTTTGCATTTTTTATATGTACGAACTCGTGAGATGACGAAGAACATTTTGGTATAAAAATTTCTGAGTTCCGAGATGTGGGACCGGGGGTCGGGTTTTAGCAAGTTTCGGGTTTTGAGATAAAATTGGTATTTTTCAATTGGAATTCATTCTTTAAGCATAATTTGATAATAAAAATCTGAAATTGTTAGATTTGGAGCACTCAGGAGTTGATTCGAGAGGCAAGCGTATTGCGGAATAGTTTCCGGGCTAGTTTGAGATAAGTAATATCTTTAAATCCTGTCCTGAGGGTATAAAACCCCGGACTCTGCACCCTTTCACGGGTTTTGGAATACAAAGGTTGGAACTTTGGAAATATATTCCCTATTAGGCAACTTTTTAGTTGCGAAACTGATTTTAAGCCTATGCTTAATAGTATTGCAATATATTTGATGTGTTTTTGGCTGTAATCCATGTTTGGGGCCTAGTGCCGAATTGTTTACCCCTTGGGGGTTGTTTTTACTATTTTTCTCACTCATATGTTATGATTTTTACTCAGTCTTTTCTTGATAAATTGTTTGACACTCAGAGTATTTTGATACTATTTATTGAAAATGAAACACTATTTTTGGGTCGAGAACCCGATATATTTATGGCCTGAAGGGCATGTTGAGAGTGTCTGACTGAGTGAGGCTGCAGGCCAATATTATGAGGATGATATGATATGAGTGAGGCTGCGGGCCTATATTGTGTGTGATTTATGCCATGTTGTGGCTTGTTATAGCGCTTGGGCTATAGGAGCCCCTCCGGAGTCTGTACACACCCCTAGTGAGTGCAGGTACCTAATGAGTGATGTTGCCCGCGGGGCTGATACTGAGTGATTGCGAGGTTGCCTGATGGGCTAATATTGAGTGACTGTGAGGTTGCCTGATGGGCTAACATTGAGTGAATGTGAGGTTGCCTGATGGGCTAATATTGAGTGACTGCGAGGTTGCCTGATGGGCTAATATTGAGTGACTGTGAGGTTGCCCGATGGGATGATACTAAGTGACTGTGAGGTTGCTTAATGGGCTAATATTGAGTGACTGTGAGGTTGTCTGATGGGCTGATACTGAGATTGTTATGAGAAATGATTTTGGCCCGAGGGGCAGATTTACGATGATTTTACTGAGTTTTGAACTATGATTCACTTCGTTTTCAAACTGATTTTTACTGAGTTTTTTACTGAGATATATTGAAATTATACTTGTTTCAAAGGATTTCTGGAAATTGGTTTTTGAACTTATGTATTTGATGAATACTTATGGTGACTTGGTGATTTACTGTTTTGTGAATTGGTGTATCTGTGCTGTGCGTTTCTTATTTCTCAGACTGTGATTTATTTTTGTTACTACTGAGTGTGCATACTCATCATTACTCCCTGCACCTCTGTGTGCATATCCAGGTATTGATTCAGAGCAATAGTCGTCCGAGTTCGTTATCAGTAGCTTACGGGATTTCGAGGTAGCTGTCCAGCGTCCACAGCTTCTTCATTTCCCTTCCTTATTTAGTATTAATATATTATTCCTAGACCTTGTTTATGACGATAGCAAAGTTAGTTTATTTCGTAGATGCTCATGATATGTTGACTCCGGGTCTTGGGGACGGTTGTAGACTGTTAGCTTAATTGTTTTGTTTAAAGATTTTGAAATTTATATGCGTATTATGAAATGTTGGAAATACATTGAGATATTTGGAAAAAAAATTGAGAATTTTTAGTGATGGCTAGCCTAGTTCCACGATAGGCTCCATCACGACCGGTTAGGATTTCGGGTCGTGACACATGGAATCTATGTGTGTGCAGAAACTTTAAAAAAATTGTCGGGCAAGTTAATTAATTTGCACAAATAAGATCCTATACGCATGATCACTAATGCACATTGAGATTGGAAATAAGTGTAAATCATATGAATATGGAAATCTAATGCAGAATTGACAGAACAATTTCTAGGCATGATCTCTAGTATGCCAAAAGTATGAATATTCAGAGTCACAATCAGTCAGAAAGAAATCCTTTAGGCAAGATCTCTAAATGAACAGTAGCATGCACATAAGGAATCAACACAATGTACCTATAGTCAAGATCTCTAAATGAACAGTAGCATGCACATAAGGAATCAACACAATGGACTTATAGACAGGATTTCTACCCGAGCTTGAACAAAGACATATAGAAACCCCCCAACTTTTACTAATAACCCCATATCTGTTTATTACAAAGATTATTACATCCCAATATGAATGGATTACATAATACTATCCCTTACACTATAGGGAGCCTTAGCATGCCCAATATTAACCTGGAAACCAGGCCTTCAAGCAAAGCAAGTCTGAAGTATACAGGTGATCCATCTGTGATACACAAAATTGGGCTTCTGGTGTGTCAAAGTTCCCAAGGGTCTCAAGGACCCCGAGCAATGACTTATAACAACAATTTGTAAAAAAAAAATGGAAGACCAGCCCCAATGTGTCAGAGTTTGGAGAAGTCTCAAGGACCCTAAACAGTGCTCACACTGGGGGTGGTAGGAACCTAGATAACTAAGAATAGAAGTTTGAAAATAGTGTATAAGGGGTAGGGGACAATTTTAGAAAACAATTTAATTTTCCAAAAAATAAAAAGATTCATACTACATGGTGCACACAGAGCAAACAAAATCCAATTTTAGCACTTGGTTCAAGCAAATTGGTGTTTATTCAAACTGGATACTTAGACTAGTACTTAAAGTAGCCGCAAAAGCAAGGATACTTGAATTAATAGACATAACTGACCACACATGCTTGCAATATCTAAACATGTTCAGAACATGGAACATACAACTGATTCAAACAAGGTTTCATACTACTGAAGATGACTTAGTTTAGCAATTATCACTAAGTGGGATCATATAGGCATGTATTGAATAGAAACATGATGAAATTTGAAATAACTAACCAAAACAAACACATAGAATAGGACAGGGTAGCAGGAACTAAAGCATACTAGTTTAGAAAGAAGTAAACAGGAATCATAGATCAGACAGAAGCATGCTAAGGTTGAAATAAACTAACCACGTAGAACAAAAATAGGATAACAGGAGTTAACACATACCAGTTAGGAAGAAAGTAAACAGAAATGTACTAACAGTTTGAATCCCAAGAGTCTAGACTTGGCTTTTCAGCCGGCTAAACAGTGCAGCAAATCAGAGTGATAGAAAGAACTCAACTCCGAATACGCTTACACACTTACACAAACACCTACCTACATACACTGTTTTATGTTGTGTTGGTACGGTTGCCTCGGGTTCGGAGTGATTGTGGAGAGAAATGACACTTAGTCTCTTAAGTTGGCCTTATGGTTGGAAAAGTCAACTGGGAGTTGACTTATAGGTAAATGACCTTGGAATGTGGAGTTTATGTCACGACCCGAAATTCCACCTTTCAGACCGTGACTGCGTCTAACGTTGAACCCGCTAGACAAGACAACATACACATCACTTTGACATTTATAAAAACAACATAATAGTAATAAAGCTAATTAACCTTCCAACCTCTACTGGAATATCTCAATTCCCTTAACTTTCAGCCTTTATTGAACATTTCCAAATCACTTCAAAAGTTTTTACAGCAGAAAAGTAATAATATTCCCAAAATGAATAATGAAGAGATAAAGGTAACAACATCGCAAATATCCCAAAACCAGGGTGTCACAACCTCACGAACTAACTAACTGAGTGCTAAATACAAAGTCTGAAAGAAATACATAATTGTCTTGGAGCTAGAAGAAAAAGGCAAGACAATGAGGAAATCCAAATGTAGGAGAGACACCAAGGCCCACGAACGCCAGCGGGTATACCTTGAAGCTCTGGGTGGACTGAAGGTGACTCCTTCAATGCGGTCCACTGGGTCCGGATGCGGGATCTACACAACATTAAGAAGTGCAGTGTAGCACCAGTACAACCGACCCCATGTACTGAGTAAGTGCCGAGCCTAACCTCGGCCGAAGTAGTGACGAGGCTAGACTTGACATTAACGATAACCTGTCTTATTCTATAGCAGGTAATAGGAAATAACACAAGGCAGGAAATAAACCGGCAAGTAGGGGATACGGGAGCAGTAAAGGGGGGGACAAGTGAAATAAAGCAGTCACATCGACAGGTAGAAGTGATCCAGAGAAACAATCCAACCTAATCGACAACGAAACAATATAAGTGTTAGAAAAATAAACAATGGCACGGCATCACCCTTCGTGCTTTTACTCTCTTCCTCACAATGCAATGAAATCAAATATCATGGCACTGCATCACCCTTCGCGTTTTTACTCTCTTCCTCACAATGCAATGTACAATGAATCATGGCACGGCATTTACCTTCGTG
>ML262791.1:0-11183 GCA_005239495.1 Nicotiana undulata
TCTGCCTCCTTAGGTCGAATCTGTGTCTCAAATCTGTCCAACCTCCTCAAAATACCGTTTTTCTATGTATATATACCAATTAGGGTTGGGCCCAAATAATTATACCTTCTCTTATGTGAAAAAGGACAGTTTTCTGGCAGCCCGACCGCGGTCGGGGTCCCAAACGTGGTCCGGGCGCGGTATTTTCCCAGTGCACTGCCTCAGTCCGCATCCAGGTCCTTGATCGCAGTTTCGACTGCATTTTTCACCCTGTTACATTTGGAATTTGGAAAAACGTAAAACATGAAGGTTGTATCCCTTTGAGTTATCTGTCCAACCATATATTATATATCCCAAATAGAGTTCGGAGCAAAGAGTTATGTCTATTTTACTAGACAATGCACAATATGCCTACTCGAGTCTTGGTTTGTTCTTAACTATCAAGTTTGACTTCCGAACATGATCCCGGCTTAATTACTTGGGGTTTTACTTAGACTTCAAAGCTCCAAATCACTTGAATTCATTCCATAACATTTATATAGCTCGGAATCACTCCTACAAGGCATAAAACACACAATTAGTGCAGAACACTAGCGATTAAAGCTCAAACTCAATTAAAGTGCAGTAAATTAGAGTGTAATAAGCAACTAAAATACGCAATTATAGCCTATCATCAACGCCCCACACTTAAACCATTGCTCTTCCTCGAGTAACCAAACTACACTTTATACAGACACGGCATTTTTAAACAATTCTCCTAACTCATCACACCAAGAATATTTAAAATCGACTAAGCACAAAAGCGTAACATCTTCACCTCAAGATTTCACTCACAAGTACCACGTATTATTTACAACTCACTCACTTGATCTAACATAGAAGTCAAGGATTACCTTTCCTTCATGAATCAAATGGCCTCACACAACAAAAGAGAGTAGTTCCACACAATAAAATTTAAGAACACTTAGGAACTCAAGATAGAAAGAATTCACTCACTCTCAGAAATTAACATTCATGTGCCACAAAAGATGCACCATAGGCTTTCCTGTAGTATACTACTCTACTAATCGAGCTCATTCAGTCTAAGATCAAGTAGGACTTTATTTGGTTGTAATGTAGGCTGCGGGACGGGTATGATACATTTACATATAAGAGTGACTACACCTCCCTAAACACTTCAATACATATACTTTAACATTCAAACCCCATACTTATGTGAAACCAAACTCCACCTTCACATCAATGTACATTACCCCAAACTTCTTTAAGCACAATTACATCAAGAGTCACCACTTATCAAGGAATATTTTTTTTACAGCAATACAACTATTTTTTCCTTTTTTTTTTAAAATTCAAGTGGCTCTTACTTTTTCAAAACAATACACATTTCTCCTTATTTCATTAGTTCCACTCAAAAGCCAAACCACCCACCCCACACTTTAACTTTTACACAGTTCATAACAATCCAAGTGCTCATGAAAGGTTTGAAGGTTCAAATAGATGGTTAATTCAAACAAATGGGTAAGGCTTGTAATGTGGTTGCCAAAGAAACAGGATAACATGCTCAAAGGGGTTAACTACGATACATAATAATTAGGTGGGTAAAATATACATATCTGGATCAACAAAGAAACGCCTATATCACTTCCAAGAATGAACAAAACTACTATTTCGCTTTGCAAACACACGAGGCAAGTTCTAGACATCAAATGTAATGCACAGAATAACACACAAACCACACACACGTGGCACATAACTCACTCAGGATTGGATTCATCAAGACACTCTAGTCAAAGCAGTTAAGCAAATTTAAAATCATACAATTTAAGGTACTTATACAAGAGTAAAAAACTGAGCCTAAGCGTCACAACCAAAGTACTCACTATTATCAAGGCATAACAAAGTCAAAAGATATTGCTTCATTTCAAAACATAACACAATAGCTCCTATTCCTAAGAAAAAACTAACTACACCCGGTTCAAATAAAACCCTTGAAAAAGAACCGCGACACAAAGAAAAATCAAAGGGGAATTACTACACTACCTAACAAAAAAAATCTTTTTGTTTTTTTTAGACTTAAATCCCTCAAGAAAATTATCTAATAGATCCATCGTCGGGAAAAGTCCAATCTTTTCTATTATTGTAAAACAAAAGACTATTCAATTAAACTAACACAACTAAAATAGCATGGAAAGTCACCTAGACAATCTCCTCACCCCACACTTAAAATTGTGCATTATCCCCAATGCATACCATAACTAATAAGAGGGTAAAGAAACTCCCTAGTAGGCCAAAGGCCGAAGCACTAGCAGCTCATGGGATACTCAGACTTCTCCCAAGCCTAGTCCTTCGTGCGGGTACCTCACACTTAGTTCCAACCATCTGGTTTGTTGTTGCATCCTTCCAATAGCTTTTCTTCCATGCTCCTAGAAAATCAAAAATTGACACTAAAAAAATAATACAATTAGAAAAAAAATAAAAAAAAAATAAAAGAAAACAGTAAAGCAGGGTTGCCTCCCAACAAGTGCTTGATTTAACGTCGCGGCACGACATGCATCACTTTTTGCTTCCATCTCGAGCTTATGAATTGAACCCCAAGTTTTGATTCTAGCTTGTGTTTATGCTCCTGGGGTGGTGAAACGAATCTAATTGGCTCAAGCAACCATTGTACTATTCTACACTTCTTGGCTTTTAGATGAGGTATGTAGTCTTGTCTTTCTGGCAAGAAAAATTCCAGAATGTAGGCACCTTGTTCCTCATTCCTTGACTCCTCAATCGGCTCGGATGACTCTATTTATATATCATCATCCAAGCTCAATGTGGAAAAATATTTGGAGTGAGGACCAATGCGCTCAAACACATGAACTTCAGGACTTTTAATATCCTCAACATCAATTATACTAGACTCAATAAAATTTATATCCTCAAAGTCCTGGCTGACTCTAGTCTCACTTCTTCAACATCGACATCCTCAAATTGTAGTTGGCTAGATTGTTGATGTTCTACTCTGACCTCTTCAATTAACACCTCAAATTCACGTTCTTCTTGGCTACTATCCCCAATATTGGCTTGTTGAGCATTAAAACCTCCAACCACTTGACTTAATTGAGCCTTCAAGTTACAAATAGTTGCCTCTTACCTTTCTATCTGCAGTTGTTTCTCATTATTTTATTCCAGAAGGCACTTTAACATATCCTTGATCTCCTTTAGGTCTGCATCCCCAGGTTTTTTGTTCCTGTTAACTTCACAAGAAAAGGTAGAACCATCATAGTAAGGGGTTGGGGGAAGATAAGAAATATAAGCACAACTATAAAAGTGACCATTTTTTACCACCACACACATCACACACATTCCACAAATAAGATTGAGTTGGTGCACATAACTCGCTCTCGGGAGTATTTTGATAATTTTGATACCGGTGGTTTCCTTCACAATATATGTGAGGATCAAATAGTAGAATTATCTACACCTAAATTTCCATAATTCCAAGATGTCATGTTTCTCAAATCAACAATTATAATTTTAAAAAAAACAAAAAAACTAAATAAAAGTTCAACTTGAAACCTAGCAATATATAGAGTTACAACTACACCATTAGTTCCCCGGCAACGGCTCACGCCCAACTATGCCTTATAAAAAGGACTAAGCGGTCGTTGCAAATATAGTCCAGTTTACAAGTCTGGAGTCGAATCCCACAGAGAACTAAGGCTTAGCTACAGTTGTTCACAATCACCAAGAATATAAACTTGAACAATTCCTAACTTATAGATATTAAGATTCTTGTGTTTAACTAACTAACTAACAAATTAAAATAGTAAATTAACACTAAAGATACTACTGGTTGGAGAAAACATTAAGGAGGTCTAGAGTTATGATTTTCCGAATTGTCGGAATTCTTCCCGCTATGTCTTCTATAATTTCGCCTAAGTATTCTCTATTAATTGTGAGCACTTTAGGTGCCGTAATTCTCTCTTGAGAAACTACAACAATTTGCTAGACATATTCTCTCGAACTACGCTAGTTGGCTTTATCTAACCTCTCATTATAACCACGTTAAGGCTTTGTTATTTCTAGACCTACCTTTAAACCCGTTGTATTGATTTCTCACATACGTTAGGAGTGACGTTGTTCAACAACCACCTAAATATTTATCATTTCTCAAGCAACACATAATAAATAGGCACACTCAATCGATGGCCATTCAATCAACTACAATAAACACGTATTTAAACAAGTAGAGAAATCCAACGACTCAATTATATAAAAACATAACAAGAATTTATGCTACAAAATGTTCCATCAAAACCCTAGATAACAAATTAGCTATTCATAATAGTATGTAAAAATACAATACTAAAAGTCATAACCAACAATGAAAAATAGGAAGAGGAAGGAAAAACTTGTAGAAAAATTCTCCGCCTTGCTCCTATTGTGTCTCTGCCTTCTTAAGTCGAATATATGTTTCAAATCTGTCGAACCCCTCAAAATACCATTTTTCCATGTATATATACCAAGTAGGGTCGGGCCCAAACAATTATACCTTCTCCTATGCGAAAAAGGACAGTTTTCTGGCAGCCCGACCGCGGTCGCGGTCCCAACCGCGGTCCGGGCGCGGTATTTTCCCAGTGCACTGCCTCAGTCTGCGTCCAGGTCCGCGATCGCGGTTTTGACCGCATTTTTCACCCTGTTCCGTTTGGAATTTGGAAAAACGTAAAACATAAAAGTTGTAGCCCTTTGAGTTAGATTTCCAACCATATATTATATATCCCAAATAGAGTTCGGATCAAAGAGTTATGTCTATTTTACTAGACAGTACGCAATATGCCTACCCGAGTCTTTGTTTGTTCTTAACTATCAAATTTGACCCTCGAACACGATCCCGACTTAATTTCTTGGGTTGTTACTCAGACTTCAAAGCTCCAAATCACTTGAATTCATTTCATAATATATAGCTTAGAATCACTCCTACAAGGCATAAAACACACAATTAGTGCAAAACACTAGCGATTAAAGCTCAAACTCAATTAAAGTGCGCAGTAAATTAGAGTGTAATAAGCGACACGCAATTATACCCTATCATCATACTGCTCCTCCCTTAACCGGAGTCTCGAGTTCGAGCCCCGGGTATGAAAAAATCCTTGGTAGGGAGTGCTTCCCCCGAATGGGGCCTTACACGGTGCGAATCCGGATATAAGTCGGACTCTAATGCGAGTATCGAATACCGAGTGGAAAACCCAAAAAAAAAAAGCAATTAAATTTCTAGCACATCAATGATACAAAATCTTACATATAAATGCATTTCACATTATCAAGTTCAAATTATACTATATTTTTCACATTAGTGTATCGATCTTACGTTTAAATTATACTTGTTCGAGAATGTAACCACCTCAGAATTTATAGGTACAGTCCTCTTCTTTTCTTTTTTCCCGTGAAGTACACTCCTCTCTCACATTCTTAAAAGAAAGAATATCACTTGATCCTCAATGTTTATTTTTCAACTGGATATTCATATTTTCAATTAATTAAGAGTCCGTTTGGACATAAAAAAATTTACTTTTTCCGAAATCAGTATTTGGTCATAAAATTTTTAATTTTTACTTGAAGATGAATTTTGGAATTTTTTGAAAATTGTAAAAACTCCAAAAAATTGTTTTTCAAAATTTTCATTCACAAAACTTCAAAAAACAACCCAAAATAATATTTATGTCCAAACACAACTCTAATTTTCAAATATCATTTTCACTTAAGAAAAATTTAATTTTTTTGGAATTTTACAATTCTTATGTCCAAACGCCTACTAAGTCCAATAAATTGTGGAATATTTCGTGTTAAACATCAGACGTTCCACTAAGAGGGTGTTTGGCTAAGCTTATAAGCTGGTCAAACTAGCTTATAAGCACTTTTCGGCTTATCTATGCGTTTGGTAAAATTAAAAGTGATTATAAGCCAAGTGCTTATAAGTCAAAAATAAGTCAAAAGCCATAAGCTGGTCACTCTCAGCTTATGAATTTTCAGCTTATAAGCACTTTAAGTTTGACCAAGAATTTTACTATTTTATCCTTAAAATATTTATTTTTTAGAACAAAACTCTTACATCGATAATCACTGCCTCAAGTATTTTTTCAACCTAACACCCCCACCCCCTCCTCCTCCACCTCTTTAAGTCTACAATTCTCATTGACTATTTAAGATAAGCAAATTCTCTATTCCATTGCATATTTGTATCAATATAATTGTGTATTAATCTTTGAATTATATGTAATAAATGAGGGCATATCAAATTTTTGTTGTATTAATGTTTATTTCTCTTCAAATATTTTGTACCATTTGGTTTATTTTTTAGCGAGAAACTTTTATCAATTTATTAATTATTATAACTTACGATTATATGCTTATCATAATAAATTATTTTATCTAAGCACAATTGTATTTAAAATAAAATGACAAATATAATATTTTGTATTTGGATTGATTTGGAATCTAAAATTTTGAAGAAATTACGCCATTATAATTGTAAATAGTTCTAAAGTTATTTAAGTCATTTTAACAGAAAAAGAGCTTATCAGCACTTTTTTTATCAAATACTATAGCAACTTATTATCAATTTCAGCAATTGTATCCAAACAGGTAACTGCTTATTTAATAAATCAATTTTAACACTAAAAAATACTTTTCAATGCCTAATGGTTATTAGCTATTCCATATCAGTTAATCCAAACGGGATCTAAAGACTTAACAACCTATCTTTATCCGTAGACGTCACAACAAACAAGCCACGGGCGTCTGCCGGTTGCAGTGCCGCCGCCCAAGGCCACGTGTCGGTTTGACGGCGCATCTTCGATTTCAGCCAAAAGTCGGTTTCACAAATTACTGAGGAAGATTAGGTGTGCCCCCACAGCTTAGGAGTCCAATTTCACGCCGGAATTTCGGACGTTCGTTCCTTTTCGCTTTCCTATTCAAAGAATGTTTATGATACAATCTTTCTTCAACTACTCCACCACGGCGTTTCCAAATACGGCGGCGTTCTGCTGATATCACGCTTTACGCGGTCGAACTCTTCGATTGTTTTAAAAATATATTGAAGATTTTTCTTTTTCTTCTTCCGACGTAAAGATTTCTCCCCTAAGTTTAAAGATTAGTGGCTATTCAAAGGTTTGTACGTTCAATTGCATCAGTTCAGTTTCTACGTACTTGTAATAAAATTCTCGGCAGTTTCAGACTTTTCAGAGATTTTAGGGATTGATTATACTTCTATGATCCTGTTTTTTCTTTTTTGCTAATTGGAAATTTGTTTGTTAGAATTGGAAAAAGCAACTAAATGATTTTATTTTTCTACTGTATGTTTTATGATTTAATTTTATGTTTATGAAGATCAAATCTTTGGTCTAGCATTTTGTCTGGCTATCGCATGAAAAGAGACGTCTTTTCTGATCGAGTGTCAGATTGGTTTTATTTCATTAATTATAGAAAGTTGATGAATTACTTTCCAGGAAAGAGAAGTTGTGATAACGTATGCTAATGTTATGCATGTATTTTAAATTGTTCTTTGAGTGAATCTGTGAACGTTGATGTGCCATATTACTTGTGAGAAAGAGCTTCTAAGTAGTTCAATAAGTCTGTCCTCATTGTGACTTTGCACTGAAGTTTGTTTGTGTTCTTGGATTTTTATTGTTGGGTCAGTAGATCACTCATTTACTTCTCGAGAAATGTCATTGTTGTGACCAGTGGCGGAGGCATGATCTCCATGAAGGAGGTTCAAAAACATTTTTTGTAGCTAGTGGGAATTGGACCTATGACCTTATGAAGGTTTTGATCCCCTTGACCACTAAACTACACTTCTAAGTTTTGTTAAGGGAGTTCAAAACTTAATATATAGAGGTAAAAAACAGATTTTGCTTACAGTGTAATTTTTCGGCGAAGGGGGTAACCCCCTTCCGCCCCCCTAAATCTGCCCCTGGTTGTGACTTGTAAGTGGTAACTGTTAATGGTTAGTAACTTGGTATAAGCTGTATAGATATGTGAGGCTTGTCATCTTTGTGTGGTAGAAATTTGATAGCAGGCGCAACAAAATTTGGACACTCCCTTTTGATGTTGCACGTATATTAACTATTACGAGTTGGAATTAAGAAATAAATAAAATTTCTAGTGTTTTTATTTATTTTGCCACCACTTCCTAGAATGAAGCGGATCAGGGGAGCTTAACTCTTGCAAGATAAATGAATCTTTTAATGAGAATTCCTATTGGTATACTTTGTTGTTTTAAATGTATTTGCAGCCAACTAGCTATGTTAATGTTAGCTATGCTGCTAGATGAAGTGTGAAAAAACCCATATCTTTCCTTATATTCTCATACCTCAGTTGGCAGAAAAACGTGGTGCATTATCAGAGCTCATGTGTTTCCTGGGTGGGAGGAAATAACATTGTTTACTGTAGGTTGTCTGGCACCATTGGCCCCCACCTATTATGTCTTTCCATGCAATAATCCATTTGCGGAATTAGAAATTTTTACTTTGCTTATCTATTTTATATAATTCGATTTGTGGGTGGTTTGAAAGTAGAAGGATTTTGTATTTTGCATAATCTTCTTGAACTTTTAGCTTGTCTATCCTACAGCATTAAAGGAGTTCTATTTAGTGACTGACTTTCCTTCGAATGTCATTTATTTAAGTCCCACAAGTCAACCATTTAAGTAAGTATTTATTTCGACAAAACTAGTAGAATTCCTTTAGAACTGTCCTCCATAGGTCTGAAAAGAGCAGGTAAATATGACCCTTTCGGGAAGGAAATTTACCAGAATACAATTTCTCTGTAGCATATGTTGCAGGATTATAGGCACAGCTTGAACCGTTGCTGAAATTTGTTGATTCATTGAATCAAGTCCTGTTTTGGGAAGTGTAAGTGACAATGGAAAAAAGCTCTTCGTCTACAATAAGCAGAGAGTACACAAGTTTATGGAGATAAAGGAACCATAAAGCTTTAGATTTTACCTTTGATGTATTATGTCCTGACCTTCTTTTAAGATGCAGAAAGACTAGATGTCACCGCTATGGGCACAACTTTAGTCGCAACATTCTGACAGCTCCAATAAATGTCTGTGTCATGTGTCTCTGAATGTATGAATGTGTTTGTGTGAACTCATTTTTCCATTTTCTTTGTTTACAATCTCTTCCAGAGGATATGGATGACTATTGAACGTGACTGATATTCTCATTATTGATGTGATGCGTAAAACCTATTAGCGTAAAAACTTGTGGAAAGAGATGTGTTGACTCCATTTCTTGCTAATTCTTTGTGGACTGCAGGAATTTGTACACATAAATGACTGTTTATGAGCTAGATCCTGACGTGGTGAGGTGGAATCTCCACCTTATAGATATTTGTTCTACAAACAACGGTGGTTCTCTCGGAATTGTTACTCAGTATGACAGGGATTTCTCTCAAGATGGATATGTGAGAGAATGTTATTGTGAGCCTACGCATGTTAACGTGGAGAATGATGAGGTAATTGCCCGCGCCCTTCAGGAGGAACTATCACGACTTTCAGTCGTGGATTCTGTAGAATCTTCACACACTGAAGAAGAACATCGAAAAGCGTCAGTTCTTGCTCAGGATTGGGTTGCACCGTCGAGGAGAAATTACAATTTTGGTATAGAAGAGGCGTTAGTTTTATGTACATTGATTAGACAGCTCTGCTTTGCATACTTATGTTGATAATACTTTGGAATGTGCAGCACTTGATGGCAATGAGGAAGACACAGATAGTAACGGAATGATAACATTTTGCCCTCGCACAGCTGCATCATCCAATTGGGAGCATCAAGAAGTTTCACCGGAGATAGAGGATGAATCTCTTCTTGATGGTGACGTAGGGAAACGGCTGAATCAGTTGGCTGCCATCCCTGTGCCATCCAATTGGGAGCATCAAGCAGTTTCACTGGAGATAGAGGATGAATCTCTTCTTGATGGTGAAGTTGGGAAACGGCTGAATCAGTTGGCTGCCATCCCTGTGAGTTTTACCTGTAGCTAAAATTTTTTTACTCTTACTGATTTTGGAGACAGTACTTACAAAATATATTCAGGATTTCTGGATAACTGCATTGGTTGAATTATTTTCCGATGCCAATGATAATTTGGCATAAGTGAAAAAGAGCATATTACTGTGTTTGGATATTGGGGTTTCTGCTTGCTTTTTGCATTAGCTGTAAATGGGATGTGCTTTTGGAATTGCAATCGCGACTAGTCATAGTTGGACACTATCTTCTAATAGTTTCGTGGAGAAGTAAAGTAGGGTTCCAGCTTTTTAGTAGTGTACGCTGACACAGAGACAGTTTATTAGTAAACAGGCATAGGGTGAGCAAGAATGTTAAACATCCACTCACCTTAAGGTTAGCGTAATGCTCATGAATTCGCATCCACAGCTAGAAAATAAAAGCCAGATCAGCAGTAATGAACTTCCAGTTCCTTGTTAACTTCAGTTTCAGCTTTAAGAAGAATACAGGAGAGTGAAAGGGAGACTGCCATCATCTTCCCCTTGACCGAAGAAATTGCTAATCAGTTGAAAGCATTCTTTGTCTTCAGCTGTTGCCTTTCGGCATTTATTTTGGAGGAAGGACATACCATTGCTTTTTTTATTTCTGTGGACATATAATCGACTCTTTCGCTTCTCTGTTCTGTCCTTTCCTCTTAAGATCTAGAAATCAAGCACTTGTTTGTTGCTGTTTTAATTCCTTGATGTAGTAGAGGAAGGATTTTCTCCATATTCCCATTTCCCAATTTCTTTTATTTAAAAATGTTTTTCTTTATGCAATGTGAGGGAAATGGCAGACTAGATCAGAAGTACTAACACGTTACATGTGATTAGGCCAATCTTAAGTCATCCCCAAGGTTGTGTTACTGATGTTCTTATATGGAAAGCTAGAAATCTTATAGCTGTAACTGCTCATGCGCAGTAACTGTTTTGGGACCTGTGTGCTTGTCCTTGAAAGAAATGCTAAAAAGCTTTATCTATAGTTGGTCACTTCATTATGAGCTATAGTGGGTTTTTTTTCATTTTTCTTTATTTTTATGCCATAAATTTCTAGCAGCCAAATGCAAATCTATGGTTCATGCAGCTGCTGAGTGGTTGATGTATGGGCCATTTCAATACTTTTTGATATTCTGGCATCCATCTTTATCCTTTGATGCTTTTTATGTAGCCCCCC
>ML262791.1:11488-27227 GCA_005239495.1 Nicotiana undulata
CCCTTGTGAGATGGCGAAGTGGATAATTCTCATACATCCATTTTTTCCCTTTCCTGTTTTAGTTTCTATGCCATTAATTTCCGAACAACTGGAATTACTTTCAACTCTGATCCCTGGTTTTTTCAGCATGTTCCCAAAATCAATGGAGATATACCCTCAGTAGATGAAGCCACGTCAGATCATCAAAGGCTGATGGACAGGTAACTTTAACTTCTTTCCACTTATAGTTTTTAGCTAGCAAAAGGAGTTGTGGACTTGTCAGACAAGTTATGTGACTCCTCCAGTCAGGTACTCTTTATCTTTGTCTAGCTAGCGAGTGCCAATGAATAGTCTATGAGATGAAGTTTCTGAGAGTTTCTAATGCATTTAACCTCTCCTTGAGACAGTGTTTTGTATGTCAATTGTGCATGCATATGCCACTTATATGTGGAAAAGAATATCTTGCATACATATGCCACTTATATGTAAAAAAAAATTATCTCCCTTCATTTTCCTTGCTTAGCATTTCCTCCCAAACTTCATTTCAAAGCATTTCTACGGACGTTCTCTTTTTCCCAATTTAGCAAACTTACTTGTTAAAATCCCATATAATAGAATCAGGTACCACACCTTAGGGTACTTATTCATAGACGTTAAGTGTTTTTTCATATCCTGGTGCATTAATTCAGATATTGCAATACTATTTTTTTTCCACATTCTTTGTTTCTGGTAATAAAACAGTATATTAGTCCCTATACAGTTATGTAATTCTTATTTTATATTTTTTTTAAAAATTGGTACTTTAAAAAGGCATAGATGTGTGCAGCCCACGTGGCCTGGAACTGGCGCGCGCGCGCGCACACACACATATACATAATTGTATATGTATGTATGTATTGTATGTATAGGGAAATAGAGAAAAGCTTTCTTCTAATTGCTTTGTATAATGATGGATTGATTTTTATAAGAACATTTTTCCTGTAGGTTGGAAGTATATGATCTATTTGAGTTAAAAGTATCTGGAGATGGCAACTGTCAGGTTCGTTTATTTCCATCTTTTCTAATACCTCCTTCCTGATCACTAGAATATTACAATATTTTATCTCCTTTTTTTTTTTGGGACTAAAATCACTTGCAATAGATTAATTCTATAGAGAATAAGATATCTTTCTTTTAAATCTCTGTAAAATGCATCTTGTGCACCTTTGGTTTGGAAGTAAACTTGAGAGATGTACTTTTTAATCCCCAGTGCTGAGAGGATATTGTATGGGATTGAAGAGGTAAAGCATTTCTGCCTCCATTTCAGTTGTATCAGAGACGGGTCATTCACAACTGTGTTTTTTCAAATCCTATCTTGTGCTCTATTACACATGATATGATATATGAGGTAACTCTTGTTAACTTCTTAATGCTTTGTGACATTTTTGCAGTTCCGCTCATTGTCAGACCAAATATATCGCAGTACTGAGCATCACAAATTTGTGAGGGAACAAGTTGTTAAACAGGTTCTTCTCAATTTTTTTTGTTAGTTTCAACCTCGTTTAAATACTATGGTTGCATGTAAACCATAAAGATAAATAAAAAAGAAAAAAGTTGCCTGTCAGCAAAAGGACTGCTCCCTGCATCCAAAAAAAAAAAATACTAGGAAACTGTAGGCACAAAGAGGCGGCCAAGCAACCCAAAATTTACATATGCATACCTTTTCTAAGACAAAGTTACATTAAATCATGACTATGCATTGTGATCATGTCCTTCTGTTTACTTCTTCATAACTATTGATTACTTCTAATTGTTTTTATTATCAGCTCAAGTTCCGTAGGGAGTTGTATGAGGGTTATGTTCCGATGGTCTATGATGAATACTTGAAGAAGATGAGCAAGTAATTACTGAAGCTCCTTACACTTTTTCCCCCTCTTTTTAATGATTACACTCTTATTTAAGTGCTCCTCCTAAACAGGGTTGGCGAATGGGGTGATCATATAACTTTGCAGGCTGCTGCAGATTCAGTATTGTCCTCTTGCCCTCTCCCTGTGTTCTGGTGTTTTGTGTTTCCGTGGTAATTTGTTGAATGGATTTGTTTAGAAATTACCCTAGCATATATTGACAAAACTGATAGTTACTTGCAAGTTGATTGATTGGAGCACCAGAATTTGGCTATTATGGTAGTTTTGAGGTCTGTTGAACTTAATTGGTAATTTGGCGGGGCATTAAGTGAATTGTTTACCAGCTAGCCTTCAGCGCCATTTTAGATGTTTCATCAGGGGTCTGGTTCTTGCTTAGTCACCCGTGTTTGGATTAAACCGGCTTCAGTTCTTTCTTAAAGGATGGATCTTTTAAGTGGAGAAAACTCTTTTGGCGGGAAGGACAAAGCTCTTGAATCAAATAGTTGTATAGATCTCATTCTTAGTGTGTTCCTCAATGCGGTTGTTTTGTGGAATCCTATTAAGATAATGAACAGGAGTAGTATGGCAGTAAAAGTTTATATCTTTTTAGAAATATTTTAGGCAGCCTACAGATTTAGAAAGCCTATATGTTAGATCAAATGTAGTGACTTTGTATTCAATGAGTCTACTCCACCAGTCTTCGTTCTTGATGCCAGTTGCTTTTGATGGCTTCGATGTGTCTGAATGAGACGTAATGGAATTCCGGTATAAATCCTCTTTTGAAATATTATAATATGAAGAGCTTACGTGCTGACATAAATATGCTCTTAGGCTCTTGGGATTTCTAAAGTAAAACCCTTGGATTTTACACAAAATTGCTAGTGGCTTCTTGATTTTTTCTGACACACACACAGAGGGAGAGGAGAGGGAGGGAGAGAGAGAGAGGGAGAGGGAGGGAGGGAGAGGGGGAGAGAGAGAGAGAGAGAAAGAGAGAGAGAAAGAGAGAGAGAGAGAGAGAGAGAGAATTGCCAGTGACTTGAGTTACTTTGGGCTCCTAGTCATTGAGCAAAACCCTGTTGATGGATTTAGGTCTTCTTGATATGAATGTTAGCTCTGACCTCTTCTGTTTTATAGTCTCTTGACTAAGAATTTGTGAGTTCTGTTATTATGACCTAATTATTTGAGCTAAGTAAACTAATAGTTTGAAGATTTGAATTCGACAAATCATAGGTTTTCACAGAAGTTTATCTATAGATTCATAAGAAACGAGAAATGTATCCTGATAAGATCTGTTATTAGGAATTTCTTGGTGCTTGTTGAGGAATTTGAAAATGTATTCGCTTATCATCCCTTTTGCTATGTGGCTTTTGATTTTTATCTGCCTGTGTGGAGCATAGAACCCACTACTATTTACAGAAAACAAACATAAGCTTGTTTTATGTATTGTGAGAGTTTTCTTTTCGACTTTTATCAACCAGAATAAATGGGGTTGATTTGGTAATTCACTGGTATTTTCTGTATTCCACAAGCAAGTGCAAGGAAGATGAAATTAAGGCTCTTGATGATTTGCTGGATGAGATTAAGTTTTTCACACTATGACCCATGCATCAGATGTCAAAACTGATAAGAACACATATAGTGGCAAGATGAACAAACCCTGTAAAGCATGGGGACTCTTATTATCTATGGATTTTGATTACGGGGCTAACCTCTCAAAAAGACTAAAGACTGGTTACTTTAGAATCAAGATGATGTTCCTTAATGATTCTAAAATGTAATACATCTTATTCCTTATTACCGAACTTTGGTGTTTCTTACTGGTTTTTGTGAAAGACATAGTAACCGTTATTCCAGATTTTTAAATTCAGAAGCAATTCCGTTAAACTCATTTGCATCTTGAAAGCAGCTGTTATCCTTGCTATTATAATAAATACTGTATGGAAAACAAGCAGTATACCTCTAAGAGCACCATACAGAAGTTAAGAATAAAAATGTTGCTATTATAGGGTCTCATTATTCACTTTATTCTGGGTAACAATGCATGTCATGGCTATGCTCTTTATGCTCTCCCAAACCCAATTTTTGCTAGAAGTAGCTAATTAGGCAGGGTCGCCACCGCTCTTCCATTTGATTCGTTTAGATTGATTATGAATTTTCTTTCAAGGAATCTCAGTGCTCAGACAATGGTTAGGAGTTCTTGAGTTGGCATCCCTAAAGAAAGAGACCTTTGATTGGTTCCTTGTCAGCCATTTTCCTTTCTTTTCCTAACACAGAAAATCCTAGTTTCTCTCTCTTTTGTTGTCTATTGACATATGATTGCGATCTACTATTCTCTCAATTCAAGTGTGTATTTCAAATTTTCAATTGGTGACTGACGTTTGTTCCAATGTTATTACAGTATGGTGTTAAGATATTTGTCATTACTTCATTTAAGGACACCTGCTACATTGAGATTCTTCCACAAATTCAAAAGTCAAAGAGAAGTAAGTTTGTTTTTATCGATGAGTGTTTTTTCCTATTGTACATTTTAGATTTGAATCCGAGTAAGCTTGCTTTATTTATTTTTCCTTCCTTTTTTTTGGGGATGAGAGGGATCAAAGTTAGCGTTCTTCTTTCATTTTCTTTTGTGCGCTTGTGTGTAATCTTGTTGTATGGTAGATTTATTATACCTAAAAAGAAAAGAAAGCTATAAGACAGGTAGGATCCTAAAATTGGCAACTACAGGAGTTTCTAGATCGATTCACTTTCATCACTGTTGCATAGAGCTGCTGATGTAGGATGAAAAGGGAGAAGATAGATAGATCAGGTCTAAGAAGTGAAAATTGAATCAGAGTAGATAGTGAGATCAGAATATGAGGATCCAATTCATGGATAGTAAGGTCTGAAGAAGTTTGACCTCTTAAAACAACTAGAAGTCTAACTAAAAAAGTAAGATTAGATAAAACCTTATCTCGAAGACCTCTATTTTATTTCCGAATAATAGATAAAATGAATAATATCAAGTGATAGATGATGTATTAATGATCTATATCAGCTACACATACAGTTTAATCTTGTTGGAGCTATCCCCTTTAGTACAGTGAGTTGAGAAAGCTTTTGTGGAATATGAATACAACTGTCTGAAGTACAAGAAGACAAATAGCGAGAGAAGCTAGAAGCAGCACTAATTCTGGAAGGAGAAATCTTCATGGGTACTGGTGTTGTATATGGGAAGGAATTGGATAACGCTAGACCTTGGATTCTAGTCTACATGGATATAACACTGAAGACTGAGGAAAATTTAGCACATTATCATTCTCCTGTGATGTATATGTCTTGTTCTCTTTCTTTTCTTTCTCTCTCAGAGAGACTGAATAATATGCCTTCTTAATTTATGCAGTCATTTTTTTGAGCTTTTGGGCCGAAGTGCACTACAATTCAATCTATCCGCAAGGAGGTAAATAAGCATTGTCATTTTTTCCTTTTTGTGGTAGAGAATGCATTTAATATCTATGCCCCTGTAAGCGCCATGCTCTTTTATTGGACAGATATTGTTTTTACATCTTATTTGTATTCAACATACTTTTGACCTAGTAAAAGAAGTGTTCTAATTAGTCTCTGATGTATGTTTACAATTTCCTTGAGATCTCCCATTATCTTGAACTCCACCCTCAACCCAAAAACTACTCTTCCACATTTGCTAAGGTTTTGAAAAGAGAACCCACTCTTCCACGTTTGTCGAGGTTTTTGAGCTTTCCTCCTCAAACTGATTGTGAAGTCCTCCTATACCGGTTCAACCTAAATTTCTGGTCCGACAAAACCAGTTAAAAGAATTCTAAAAAATCACTGAATTCTCAGCTAATTGTCTTTATATAGGACCTCCCAAGAGGCACTCGAGGACACAGTATCGGGGAAAACTAGATGCAAGGCCTCTGATCAGTGGTTTTTTCGGACCAGAAATTTAGGTTGAACCGGTATACTTCCAGTTTAATTTGCTTTGACAGGACAAGTTTAACAAGATAGTTACATAGTTGATTTACCTGGCTAAGAGGGCTCATCTTTTTCAGTAGTAGTTGTAGGGATATAAAATGCAGTATTGGTTACATGGTTTCATTTATGCTAATTCATTACAGAGTTTCCTGCTGGAGAGACGAGAAAAAGAAAAAAATGGTGGCGGCTAGGCTGAGACTTGAGAGTAGCATTTGCCAGCTTCTTTTGGAAGAGTTCTTTTCTGGAACAGAGCCACCTTATCACGATGATTAGGGGCACTGTGACAACACCTTCGGATTGTGTATATATATATTTTATTCTTATTCTTAGGTACACTACAATTTTGCCATTTCACGGCCTTCATTCTTTGTGTATATATCATTTCTTATTTTTAGTTAGCTCTATCGATTATATATATATATATATATATATACACACACTTTACATCAGTTACCTGCAACTTGCAAGTTTCTTTTCGTGCACAGGTCCCTTTTTGGATTATTTTTTCCTTCAGTTTCACCGCTTGATGTCTACTGTATAAACTTTTTAAAGAAGATATGGATCCAAAAGGAAAATGTTAAGCATTGGACTTGCAACTTAATGGATGTAGATTCCCGCTACACTTTCAGCTAGCTAATAGGTTTTATTAATCTCATAAAAGGTGGTACATTCTGTGTCACGATTCAAAACCCTTTTTATCCCGCATTAGATAGGATAACAATCTCAAGAACAATAATTTCGAGATAAAATACTAGTAGGACAAAGATGCCATTCTTCAATGCTCGTCTTCCAATGTCCTTTAAAAATTTAAGGTTAAAATTCAAATAAAATTTATCTAATGTAAATCAAACATGTTTTGTGGTATATCTCGTATATCTTATTTCTAGTGTAATGAACCAGACATCTTTGAGTACAGTTGTTATTTAATTCTCGTATTATATTCCTGTCATTATAATTTGGGATAACTCGTTGGGGTCGTCTAGTTACCAGGGTAGGAGTCTAGATATCCTCACATGTTCAAAACTGAAGCTTTATAACAATGCGATGCGTTCCTCTTATTCCTACTCTATGACGATAACCTTATCTTATGTACCTTGTTTAGGTATATGTACCTTGTTTAGGTAATGATCGTGACGAGGAGGTGATAGACGCAACCCAGGTCACAGGATCAAACATGGCTCTTTTGATGGTAGACGGTCATGTGAGGTCGATGTGATGATGTATGTTATATTATATGGCCTTGTGAGGGAGCGGTTGTGTTTTCTGGCTGCATGACAGGTTTCAGATAGTCTTATTTATAGAGGAAACTCTAACAAAATTTCTAAAAAATTCCCAGAGTTAGAATCTTCATATATGTCACCCCAACATTCGAGGACAAATATTTTTAAAGAGAAGATGTTACATCCTGTATTTTCAGTACGTTAAGTTGCATCGTAAGTTCATAAGCTCGAAGGATAAGATTATCGTTGAGGTTAAAAGTGTTTATGCTATTTTTAACAAGTAATAAGTGGGTGTCGTGAAGGTTCGAGGTAAAACGAATCGAAGAGTACAAGTTTTATCAATGTAGTACTCCCGGCTTTTCTGGCTATGGTTGAACCGCTCGACATATGTAAGTAGACTCGAGACACAGACAATTTTGGTCATATTCAAGTATGCAAATAAAGAGCCCGTTTGTATAAAATGATGGATGAAGTCTCGAAATAATTTCAAAAATTTAAAAGTGTGACAACGATGATTGGAAATAATATTTTTGTATGTGGCAAAAGAGGCTATGTACTAATTTTATATCACATGATTATGATGTGGCGCATGGGAAGTGTGTTAAAAGGGATTCATGTATAAGTAAATTGAGATCAAGAAATTAATTAAAATTATTGGATAAATACTGTATAGACAAAACCAAGAAGATTATTGACAAGTGGCAGCCAATGGCATATCTATACATGTGTAGTAAATAGTATACACGTGTAAATGGGTTTTGATGACAAATCAATTAATGTCATGTGTAAGTGGTTAAAAGCCCATTTAAAAATATTTTACTACTTCGTTGGCTTTATATATATATATATATATATATATATATATATATATATAGGGAAACTCACATAAATGTCCCAAATAAGTCTGGCCATTAATTATAGACTTACCAAGTAGCCAAGTATAAAAATTAAAAAACCAAATAAATGAGGTTCTTTTTCTCAAAGAATCACATGAAAAATCACCTTCCATATTTTGAAGCGTGATTAACAACATTAGATGAAAGACGGGAAAGAAGTTTCATGGAAAATAAGGTGATGAAATACAAAAAAATAAATACAATATTTCAAAAATTTAAGCAAAAAGGAAACTTTTTCAATGGGTATAGTTGAAATTCATTGAAAACACAAAGATAATTCAGTATACAAAATTTGAGGAAGATTGAAGGTGATTTAGACGAGTTTTGTATCAAAATTCGTAATTAAATTGAGTTCAAAAATATTCTTCTGCGACACATGTATCAAGCATGTATCTCGTACACAAATATACATGAATATACATGTGATACACAATTGATACAAACATGAATCTATCCTCTTGAATTGGGATAATCATAAATTACTCACAAACTTAAGACTTTTCATACCAGCAAAGACAGAATCTTCATGAATAACTTAATTCTACCACAGAAAGGAAAAGGAAAATATAAGCTTGAAAAACAAAACATATTCTTTTCAGACTGCATATAGTTGTATTATTTGTCAGCATGAGCCTTCAAACTGAATCTATCCTCTTGAATTGGGTGGTTTATATAATCAATAATCATCAACCACGAACCATGGCTAGACTTGTTTGTTTGCTTTCTTGCGCCTCTTTCTCAACCAAATTAAGCAGTTGCAGCTGGATAAATTATTACAGCCTCACTTCTCACTATCAGTCCAACAAAATTAGTTATGTGAGCTAGCTAGCTAGATAAAATAAAACCACCTATGACTATGATCGAGAAAAATAATATAATCATCATGCGGTTAATTAATATGAATTATTGGTCACTTTTAAGTAGCAAAGTGAAAAACCATCTAAAAGTTACGTTCTTGAATGCAAATTAAGAATCACAAAATTATTCCAATAACTCATATCAACTGTAAATCTTTTTTATTCTTTAGCAAAGAAAATCATTCTCTACTCCAAAATGACACTAATCATGCAACTGGAATTTAATAATATACCTAAGAGACTGACTGTTCATTTTAAAGAAAACTAGAGAAACAATACATTACATATATACCCAGTTACGGATATAGGAATTGAAGGAGAAAATTACTTTGGTTATATACCTAGCTAGTACCATAAGTGATGTTGAAAGTACAACTACTTATTTAATGAATTACCAAGAACGACTATAATTGTTAAAACCATTTTCAAGGTAAACATAATTGTTAGGGGTGTAAATTTTTCTATTTTTCTCCTGACTACTAAACCTACTTTTACTTATGCACTTTCAGTTCAATTGGTATCCCATTACCAATACCTATAAATGATGATGAGAACATCTTTTTTGGCTATTAGCTTTTCTTTTTGGTGATCACCATGTCTTTATGCTCTACTACTTTTTCGTGAGTTTCAACTTCAATTTTTGCCTCCTGCTTGGTCTATTCACTAGTTCTGCATGCTCTTTGTTTATGAATATTGGTTTTTGCGAATTTAAAATTTTAAAAAATTTCATCATATACAATTATAATATGTTAGCGTCCTCGCCTTTATTTATTTACTTATTCCTTTTCTTCTATAGGCATCAACTTTTCATATCGATTTTCTCTCTTCATTAATGTTTTCTACATTAAAATTTATGCCGCTGGATTGTTCTTAGTGACTTGCTACCAGTAATCTCTGAGACCTTCTTTCCAATTTACTTTTACTTTAATTTCCTTCTTTTCGACACTTAGTTTTTGGAAATTAATCGGAGAGGGATTAATTGTTATGTGTCAAAAGAAGGTTAATCAACGTGAATATGATACAATAATCTCAATGAATGAGTGCAATAAGAAATAGTTGGTAACTAATTTTTTCTACTTTTAATAATAATAAAATAACTGGATGTTAGTTGTTAGCTTGATAAGCAATTCACCCAGTCCTTATAAATTTGCTAGGATGCTGTTTGAGTTGATGCACACATGCTGTTTGAGTTGCTGGGATTATGTATCCTTGAAATCCTAGACAAGACTCCGAATATTGTCGAATTGTAGCTTTATTTCTATACCAAGAGCTGTCCAAGTTTTATTATATTTCAATATTTGTCCAAAAGCACAGTAGGTCATTCAAGATTATGTCCGCAACGCATTCCAATGGCTCAATCTCTGGTTGCAGCCATATTGAGAATGCATCTCCATGATTGCTTTGTCAAGGTAAGTATATTATGTTTTGCCTTGTTTCATATGAAGTTAAGTAACTTTTTTAAACGAATCTGATTTGGTTCTTTTTCTCTTTTGGTCTCCTAAGACTAATCTTAACAAAGTGGATCCTCAATAATATTGTCTTTTATGTAGCAAATTAGGTGATCATATTGATGAATATTGGTAATAAATATTGAGGATGGATTTCCATGAATTTGAATGTCCTTATATGATTCCAATCAAGGAATCTGCACATTCCCTGATAATTATAATTAATAGATTAATTCGTTGATATAAAGGAAGCATTAGAAGGAATTAAAGAAAAATAATAAAAATGTTATGAAACAAGAGAGGGAGGGAATTCTTATTGAACTTTGGGATCAATTACAATATAATAAAATCACTCTATTTATTGGGAAAAAGTGACTTAGCCACCAAGTAACAAACCCCAAAATTTCTCTAGAATATAGACATTCACCATAAATAGAATTCTATTTATAACACTTCCCCTTGAATGCCTATTCAACAAATAATGCGCCTCGTTAAAACCTTAACTAAAATAAAACCCATCGGGAAAAAAATTTCTAGTAAAGGAAAAAGAGTACACATATCTAACAATACGCATTTTGATTGCCTCGTTAAAAACCTTGCAAGGAAAACCCAGTGGGACAAAACCTTGTAAGGAAAAAAGAGTACAACACGTATTAACTCCCTCTGATGAGAGTATCAATTCACATCCTTGAGCCTTCGCATCCCAATCTTGTGCACTAACTTCTTGAAGCTTGACGTCAGTAGAGATTTGGTGAACAAATCAGCCATATTATCACTTGAATGAATATGTTGCACCTTGAAATCATCATTCTTGTATGTATATATATAATGTCTTCATATAATGTCGTAGAATAGCCTTTACAATATCTCCATGGAGGGAAAAATTCTCGCTATCACATTATCTTGCTTATAGTTATAACAAGATACATACACAAATTGCACGTAGGATGTGGTACTTCAGGACCAAGGATTATATATGCTTTAAGCAATTTAAATCCTTTAGGGATTGTCATATAAGCTATATGAATGGACTTTAGATGCATGTTAAGTTTTTATGTCATGCTAGACATAAGATAGATAAAAATGATTGCACAAACCATTGATTTTGTACTTTCAAATGTTGAACTGCAGATCCAAAACTAAATGTCTTTCATATGAAACAAATTTTATTCGAATTCTGTCTCTTTCATTTGGCCAATATTTTTGTGTCCATATTCAACAGACTTGAGATCCTCGTGTATACTTAGCGCTATGAAAGATGTCGTCGACGAACATTTTATATCGGTTCCAATATTATTTTTCATAAATACATAACATAGATATCTCTTCATTCATACTTTCAGGTACTTGAACCTCTCTTGAGATTTTATGAAGTGTTATGTCATGTGATCTTCTAGATCACTTTCCTCCTTTATTATGATCATTTTGATCATTTGCTCATCTTCTTTATTAAGAAGTTTTGAACCGATTTGTCTATACGCTTTAAGCTTACCATAGACTTTGTCCTTCTAGGACATAATAGGAGCATTGGTAATGAGAATATAGTTACTTTCTTTGGGTCAACAAATGCGTCTGACATGTTTTGCATTGTATTGCAAATGAATTTTTTTTATGAACTTCAAGTCCATATTATCTTATTCAAGGATCTATATGTACAAATGATAATTCTTTCCACGTAACTTTTTCTCAACTGTTTATCATGTCTTCCACTCATGTTAGAAAAACTAACTTTCTTCCTCAATTTTGGGAACCCATCTTTGTGCATTATGGTGTTAATCAAAATATACACCGCACATCAATAATAATAAGATGGAATTATGTGGTTCTTGACCCTGAACCACTTGTGAGGGGAGAATGCAATATACTTTCGTGTATAACATATATCAAACTGATATAGATAACTTTGTTCTCATAAGCAATAGTTTAGCTATTAAGTGGAGGCACTCAATAAATCATTTTGCTAAATCAATTGTGATGTAAACCAATTTATCAATATGAACTATCTTGAATAGACAATCTGGAAATTATGCTCGAAATTAAATTATTGAGCAACTTACCTCGCAAACACCAGGTTGCGGGTCAATAATAATCGCACATGTAACCATCTCATAGATGCATCTTATGTGGTATCCATGGCATGTGAATGGACCCATATTCACCTTTGATATTTACAGCATTCATGAGATTCAATCCTAATTTTAGTTGGTCTACTAATTAATGAGAACAAACAACATAAGAGAATTGGTAAAGAACTTTCTAGTTCTTTAATATTTACCCATATGAACTCTCTTTTATTTTTGCACATCATACTTAAATTTATATGGCTAAACTAGTTATGCCAACTAGATAAATTATCAATATTGATAAAGTTCAGGTTTACACCATGACGTGTGCAATTATCAATGAACTCCAAGTTTATTATGATATGATTTTTTATATCAATAAATATCCACTTTATTATGGTATTCTTTTATTTCTGTAGTACAAATTGGAAAATAAAGCAGGTAACTTTTCACATACATATTACCCCGCTACATGTTGTAGTAATATAAGATATTAAATCTTTTCTTTATTTATAATCTCAGTATATCCAATCGCTTTCGCGAATACTTTAGAAACTCAATAAGTTTCTTTGAGACTTACTACAACATAATAAATTGACATGATAATCAATTGTATTCCTCCAAAATAGTAATAATTGGCTCTTTCAGAGCTCTCAATTAATTTGGTACTACCACATATTCATCAACATCCATGTGGTGAATAACACTTTCAAGGAGAAAGTTATAAATTATGGTCATTGTCAAAATTATATGCATGATGTGTTTCTTGAATTAGTATTATCCTTTAGTATCACATTGCCAAAATATTTTGGCGTACAATAGGTACATGACCAATGATCATTCATGCCATAATAATGGCATTATTTTATTATATCATATCAAACCTCCTTTTAGATGTGAGTGTGGTATATTAACTACCACTAGCACGTTCATATTCTTCCAAGAATGAATATGTATTCATAAATCAGATGTTGTAACATTCTTATCATGAATGAACCATAATCATCTATATGTGCTTTAGTAAATCTCATGCCAAATCGATGACAAATATTACTTTCAAATGAAAGATTATTTTGAGAATTCTTATTATTCTCATTATCACAAATATGACGATTATAATTTCGTCTATGGTCATGTCCACATCCATTGATACCTTCATGGTAATAATTTGTCTTCTTTCAGACTTATCACATATTGCTATCACATTCTCTCAAGGAGAATGAGAATGAAGAAAATTCAATGGGACGAGTTTCCACTTTTTTGCCCACAATCATACATGAATTTGATCACGACATGGCATAGAAATATTACCACTTTGGTGGTTATAATTTCTTGCAAACTCTATAGGAGTTATAATCAAAGTTTATTGTCTTTGCTTGCATTTAAAATCAAGTTACAAAATTTCAACAATTTTAAAGAGAAAAATAAAGTAAAATACTTACCTTAAATCCAGAATTTAATCATGAACAAAGTTCATGGAGAATTGACAATCATTATGGTCAATCCCAAAGCTTCTACTCAATTGATTAGAGTCTCGTGCTGATAACGTGTTATGAAACAATAAAAGAACAAGAACAAGAACAATATTGCAGAGAAAGAGGAGGAGGGAATTAATTATTGAATTTTGGGATCAATTACAATGTAATAGAACCCCTTATTTATAGGGTAAAAGTGACTTAGGCACCAAGTAACAAACCCTAAATCTCTCTAGAATATAGACATTCACCATAAATAGAATTTTATTTATAACGAACAATGGTATTTAGTTTTATGCAAATGAAAAAAAAGTATTCCGACAAAATTAGATGAGAATTGCACTAGGAATTGATGGGGTTGCATTGTTCTGTATTCTTGAGTATCGCTGTAGAATTAATTAATTTAGAAGTGTCATAGTTCTTTCTTGATTTATAAAGTAGTAGGAGCGTGTTGTAACCCTCGGTTGTGGAGTCATCTGGATGTGTGTATAAGTAATCGACGTTTATTATCACCCTCAACACTGTTACAACCTTTACTTTTGTCAATTTCAAAGCTTACCTCTACTGAGGAATGAAAAAAGAGTATATGAAGTGCTTGCTTAAGCAAACATGTCCATGTCTGAATTAGCTTAAATAAGTTGCTTATTTATGCCACATGTCCTTACATTCTTGGAAGAAACACTCAAAGTCAATGACAGAATTCATAAGGTAACTATTGATTGGCATCTTCTATATACAAGTTCTTACTTTCAACTGTTGATGGATTACCCCATATTATCTTTGCAGCTATTGATTGGCATCTTTTATATATAAGTTCGTACTTGCAGCTGTTGATGGATTACCCCCATATTATCTGTGCGAAGATCCTATGGTTTAATTTAATCCTTCTAAATTTTAAATTTCATAACGGCTACTTATCGTACCAACATACCAAGTTAATTGAAGTCTCACTAAGGAGACAAGATTCTGGGACGCGATAACAATTAGTGTGTACTTTATTCATTTTTGTTGGTCCTTGGGCACATTATTGATCTCGAAATACTATTTATACATATCCTTGACCAAATCCGCCTACATTAGATTGGATGTGTTTCTGTCTGAAGCTTAATTTTTATTCTTATGATTGACGAATATTTTACGAATTTATATGTGCTTGTTGCAGGACGAGATCCAGGACATATGTGTTGGACTTTAAGCATTGGGCTTTAAAGAATAAGAGTGTGAATTGGGAAATGGTGGGAAATAACTGCCCCGTACTCTCCTCAATCTAACGGAATTGCGGAAAGAAAAAACCAAACATTAAAGGAGATGATGAATGCCTTGTTGATAAGTTCTAGTTTACCACAAAACTTTTGGGGGGAATCTATACTTACAGCAAACCGAATAATCAACCGTGTACCCCATAGTAAAACAAAGTCCATCCCGTACGAAAAGTGGAAAGGAAGGAAACCCAACTTGAAATACTTCAAAGTGTGGGGGTGTTTAGCTAAAGTACATGTTCCTAAGCCTAAAAGGGTGAAGATAGGATCAAAAACGGTTGATTGTGTATTTATTGGATATGTAACCAATAACAAGGCATATCGTTTTCTGGTTCATAAATCAGAAAATCCTGAGATTCACGTTAATACGGTAATAGAATCAGATAATGCTGAATTCTTTGAAACTATTTATCCGTATAAAAAAGAAAGTGAATTGTCCTACCAAAAGTCAAAACGACCTCGGGAGGAAACAACAGATCATATGCCTAATGAGGAAAATCCGAGAAGAAGTAAACGTCAAAGGACATCTACATCATTCGGTCCAGATTTTCTGACTTTTCTGCTAGAAAATGAGCCTCGAACTTCAAGGAAGCAATGTCTTCCTCAGAAGCACAATATTGGAAAGAAGCTGTCAATAGTGAAATAGAATCCATATTGAGCAACCACACTTGGGAATTGGTTGATCTTCCT
>ML262795.1:548-22625 GCA_005239495.1 Nicotiana undulata
TTTTCCTCATTTTATCCGAAACCAATCAAATCAAGTCCGTTTTACACCAAATTTCACAGATAACTTATATAACACATATTGAACCTGTTCCGGGCTCCGAAATCATAATACGGGCCCAGCAGCACAGGTTTCACATCAAGGTTCATTTTCATAAGCCTTTAATATTTTCATAAAATAATTTTCTTTAAAAATTCATTTCTCGGACTTGGGTCCTCGGAATTCGATTCCGGGCATACACCCAAGTCCCATATTTTCCTATGGACCTTCCGGAACTGTCGGATCACGGATTAGGGTCCGTTTACCAAAAATGTTGACCAAAGCCAACTTTATTCAATTAATTATCAAAAATTTAACTCTTAATCAAGCTTTTCACATAACGGCTTCCCGGCTACGTGCCCGGGCTGCGCACACACATCAATGTGAGATTAATGAAGGCTTTCGGGCCTCGGAACACAGTCCAAATTAGATGCACATAAGATGACCCCTTTTTGGGTCATCACATGCCGCGTTCGCATACCTTTAAGGCTTGGGGGCCTCCGCGTTCACGTTAGGGGGGAACATTCGCATAGGGTACTAGGCTACCCCCAGGTCCAATACACTATGCGTTCGCGGGGCTCAGACCGCGTTCACACTGAAAAAAATGAATCCCCCCCAGATTACACTATGCGTTCGCAAGGGGTAGGGTGCGAACGCAATGCACAAAGTGCTGTGCACCAACAAAAGTTAACCAGCAAACTTTTCTAGTGTAAAAAGATCCCGTGGACTATCCGAAACTCACCCGATCCCTCGGGGCTCTAAAAAAGCATGCACGAAAGTCTTAAAATATCATGCAGACTTGCTCGTGCGATCAAATCATGAAAAATAACATGTAAAACTATGAATTAAACCTCAAAACTTGTCATTTTCCTCAAGAACACTTAAAGTTCATAATTTCTCAACTGGATGTCCGAATCACGTAAAATAAACTCCGTTTTCACCAAATTTCACAGTTAACCTTTAAATACTATAACAAATCTGTACCGAGCTGTGGAACCAAAATACGGTCTCGATACCAATGGTTTCAAACATTAATTCTTTTCCTTATTTCATAAATATTTCAGGAAAATAATTTCTTTCAAAAATTGATTTCTTAGGCTTGGGACCTCGGAATTCATTTCCGAGTGTACGCCCAAGTCCCATATTTTACTGCGGACCTCCCGCGATCGTCGAAACACAGATTCAGATCCGTTTACTCAAAATGTTGACCAAAGTCAACTATAATCAAATTTTAACTCTAGAAGTTACTATTTCTCATATTTTTCACATAAAAGCTTTTTGGATTTACGCCCGGACTGCATACGCAAATCAAGGTATTTAAAATTAATCTTTTTATGGCTATTAAGCCTAGAACGGAGTCTAGATTCATAAAATGACCCCATGGATCATCACAATCTCCACCTCTAAAACAAACGTTCGTCCCTGGAAGGAACATAGAAAATTACCTGAATTGGCGAATAAGTGTGGGTATCTACTCTGCATGTCCGACTCGGACTCCCAAGTAGCTGCCTCAACGGGCTGGCCTCTACGTTGCACTCGAACTGAAGGATAACTCTTAGACCTCAACTGATGAATCTGCCAGTCTAAAATAGCTGCTGGCTCCTCCTCATAAGTCAAGTCTTTGTCCAATTGGCAGAGCTGAAATCTAACATGTGGGACGGGTCACCATGATATTTCCGGAGCATAGACACGTGGAATACCGGTTGAACTGAGGATAACCCTGGAGGCAACGCAAGTCTATAAGCTACCTCCCCCACTCTATCAAGAATCTCAAACGGCCCAATATACCTAGGGCTCAACTTAGCCTTCCTTCCAAACCTCATAACACCCTTCATAGGCGACACACGCAGCAATACGCTCTCTCCTACCATGAATGCCACATCACGAACCTTATGATTGGCATGACTCTTTTTCCTAGACTGAGCTGCACGAAGTCTCTCCTGAATAATCTTGACCTTATCCAAGGCCTCCTGAACTAAGTCTTTGCCCAGTAACCGAGCCTCTCCCGACTCAAACCATCCAACTGGCGATCTGTGCCGTCTACCATATAATGCCTCATAAGGAGCCATCTGAATGCTTGACTGATAGCTATTATTATAAGCAAACTCCGCTAACGACAATAAGTGATCCCAAGAACCTCCAAAGCCCATAACACAAGAGCGAATCATATCCTCCAATATCTGAATGGTACGATCAGACTCCCCGTCAGTCTGAGGGTGAAATGCTGTACTCAAATCTACTCGGGTACCCAACTCACGCTGAACTGCCCTCCAAAAGTGCGAAGTAAATTGCGTACCCCTATCATAAATGATAGACACGGGCACACCATAAAGGCGAACAATCTCCCGAATATATAACTTAACCAACCGCTCCGAAGTATAAGTACTCGCCACATGAATGAAATGTGCTGATTTAGTCAGCCTATCCACAATAACCCAAACTACGTCAAATTTCCTCTGAGTCCGTGGGAGTCCAACAACGAAGTCCATAATGATACGCTCCCACTTCCACCCGGGAATCTCTATCTGTTGAAGCAAACCACCAGGTCTCTGATGCTCATTCTTTACCTGCTGTCAATTTAAGCAACGAGCCACATAAGCAACAATGTCATTTTTCATCCTTCTCCACCAATAATGCTGCCTCAAATCTCGGTACATTTTGTCTTCCCCTGGGTGAATCGAATACTTAGAACTGTGAGCCTCCTCACGGATCAACTCGCGAAGGCCATCAACATTAGGCACACATATACGACCCTGCATCCTCAAGACACCATCATCTCCAACTATAACCTGCTTGGCACCACCGCGTCGAACTGTGTCTCTAAGAACCATCAAATGCGGGTCATCATCCTGCCGCTCCCGGATACGCTCAATTAGAGAAGACTGAGCGACTAAACAAGCTAGAACACTGCTTGGCAAAATATCCCACCTCACGAACTGATTAGCCAACGTCTGAATGTCTAAAGCTAATGGTCTCTCACCGACTGGGATACACATAAGGTTACCCATACTCACCGCCTTCCTACGCATCGGCCACCATGATGGTCTTCACTGGATGATATAATATGGTGACATCATAATCCTTCGGTAATTCTAACCATCTCCGCTGTCTCAAATTTAGATCTTTCTGCTTGAATAAGTACTAGAGACTACGGTTGTCAGTAAAAACCTCACACAAGGAACCCGAACCCGATGGTAACACCAACACCGGTGCTGAAGTCAAGGCCGTCTTGAGTTTCTGAATGCTCGCCTCGCACTCGTCTGACCATTTAAACGGGGCACCTTTCTGAGTGAATTTGGTCATTGGGGCTGCTATGGATGAGAACCCCTCCACAAAACGACGGTAGTAACCCGCCAAACCCAAGAAGCTCATGATCTCCGTGGTTGTAGTGGGTCTAGGCCAGTTCTTGACTGCCTCTATCTTCTTAGGATCAACTTGAATACCCTCTGCTGATACAATATGACCCAAGAAGGCTACTGAATCTAACCAGAACTCACATTTTGAAAACTTGGCATACAACTGATTTTCCCTCAAATTCTGGAGCGCTATACGGAGGTGCTTCTCATACTCTTCCCGACTGCGGGAGTATATTAAAATGTCATCAATTAATACAATCACAAAAGACTCCAGATGAGGCTTGAAAACCCAATTCATCAAGTCTATAAAGGCTGCTGGAGCATTAGTCAGCCCAAAAGACATAACCAAAAATTCATAGTGCCCATACCTCATCCGAAAGGCTGTCTTAGGAACATCGGATGCCCTAATATTCAGCTGATGATAGCCCGACCTCAAGTCAATTTTTGAAAACACTCTAGCACCCTGAATCTAATCAAATAGGTCATCAATTCTCGGCAACGGATACTTATTCTTGATAGTAACTTTATTCAACTGCCGGTAATCTATACACATCCTCATCGACCCATCTTTCTTCTTTACAAGCAAAACTGGTGCACCCCAAGGCGAGACACTAGGTTTGATGAAACCCTTATCTAGCAAGTCTTGCAACTGTTCTTTCAATTCTTTCAACTATAGTGGGGCCATCCGATAAGGAGGAATGGAAATCGGCTGAGTTCCCATAGCCACATCAATACAAAAATCAATAGCCCTGTCGGGTGGCATCCCCGACAGGTCTGTAGGAAATACCTCGGGAAACTCACAAACGATAGGAACTGACTCTATGAGAGATACCTCGGCATCAGAATCACCAATATGAGCCAAATAAGACAAATAAGCCAAACACCCCTTCTCCATCATGCGGCGAGCCTTGGCATATGAAATCACCCGGCTGGGAGAATGACCAGGAGTTCCTTTCCATTCTAATCGAGGCAACCCCGACAATGCTAAAGTAACTGTCTTGGCATGACAGTCCAAAATGGCATAATAGGGCGACAACCAATCCATGCCCAATATAACATCAAAATCAACCATGTCTAGAGGTAAAAGATCCACACTAGTTTCAAGACCTTCAATGACTACCACACACGAACGATACACACGATCTACCATAATAGCATCCCCCACCGGTGTAGACACATAAACAGGAACACTCAAGGAGTCACAGGGCACCACCAAATATGGGGCAAAATAAGATGAAACATAAGAATAAGTAGACCCCGGATCAAACAAAACTGAAGCAGCTCTATTACAAACTGAGATGATATATGTAATAAAAGTGTTGGAGGACTCGGCCTCAAGCCTGGCTGGAAATGCATATAGGCGGGGATGGGCCCCGCCACCCTGAACCACACCTCTGGAAGGACCTCCACCTCTAGCGAGCTGACCTCCACCTCTAGCTATCTAACCTCTACCTCTAACATTCTGGCCTCTACCCCTAACTACCTGACCCCTACCCCTTGCTAGCTGGGTAGGTGGTGCTGCAGCTGGTGTCGGAACTATGGCACGAGAACCCTGGTACTGATGCTGATTACCCAGAAACTTCGGACAAGCTCTCAGAATATGCCCATATTCACCACACTCAAAACATCCCTCCAGATATGAGGACTGACCCTGACGAGCCGGCTGACCACGATAATAACTTTACAAAGGATGTGCTCTGATAGGGGCTGAAGGAGCACTGTAGACTGGATTAGCTGAAAGAGGCATATAAGAACCACAACCTCCTGAAGTACCATGTGAAGCCTGAAGTGCTGAATGGAATGGCCTGGAAGACTAGCCTTTGCTAAATGAAGTCCTGCCTCCAGATGAGGCACCACTGAAACCACCGGAATGGAGAGGCCTCTTGTCAGACCCCTGACCTCCCATCCCAAGAACCGACTCAACCCTCCTAGCCATATTAGCTACATCCTGAAAAGAAATCTCGGTTCCTATCTCCTTGGCCATCTGCAACCTGATGGGCTGAGCAAGACCCTCAATAAACCGTCTAACCCTCTCTCTCTCTGTGGGCAACAAGAGAATAACATGTCTAGCCAAATCCACAAAACGAGTCTCATACTGGGTCACGGTCATGCTGCCCTAATGTAGTCGCTCAAACTGACGAAGCTTCTCTTCTCGAGTAGTAACAGGCAAAAACTTCTCCATAATGAAATGAGAAAATTGATCCCAAGTTAAGGCAG
Organism: Nicotiana undulata; assembly: GCA_005239495.1. Classification (NCBI taxonomy): domain Eukaryota; kingdom Viridiplantae; phylum Streptophyta; class Magnoliopsida; order Solanales; family Solanaceae; genus Nicotiana; species Nicotiana undulata. The sequence continues at coordinate 6,158 of ML262795.1, forward strand.
GTGACCCAACTGGTCTAGCCAACAGATGATCCCTCCACCATTTCTTGGCAGAACCAGTCATCTGAAAAGCAGCAAAATCGACCCCATTGGTCTCCAAAATGCCCATATTATGCAATACCTCATGACAACTATCCAGATATTCCTGAGGGTCCTCTGAAGTAGCACCACTGAAGTGAACAGGGAAATGATTGATAAACCTATCGAGTCTCCACAAGGCATCTGAAGACATGGGTGCCCCATTAACGGGCGGCACTGCTGCAAGTGGATGAATTACCCCAACTGGATTGGCTACTAGGGTCTGCACCTGAGGAGTAGTCTGAACCGGAGTGTGGGTAGCAGGAGTTTGGACCCCTCCTTCAGCCTGAGATATGGTTTCTGCAATAGGGAATGTGCCAGTCTGGGCCACACTCTCCATAAGGCCTACTAAATGGACCAAAGCGTCCTGAAGTATCGGGGTAGCAATAAACCCCTCTGGGACCTGAGCTGGTCCTGCTGGAATGGTCTGAGTTGGAACCCCCTCATTAATCTCGATCAGAGGTTCCACAACTGGGGCTGCTACCTGAGCAATGGGCTGAGTCCTGCCCCTGCCTCGGCTTCTGGTGCGGCCTCGGCCTCTACCCCTAGTAGGAGCTGTTGCTACTGGAGGACCGAAATGTTGGTCAGCGGAAGAGGAAGCATGTGTTCTCGCCATCTGCGAGAGAATAGAAGAATCCAATCAGTATTTGAGATAACAAGAGTCGCATGATAGAATAGAAATAAAATGGAGTTTGTTTCCTAATTCAATAGACTCTGAGAGATAAGTACAGACGTCTCCATACCGATCCTTCAGACTCTATCAAGCTTGTTCATGAATTGTGAGACCTAAGAAACCTAGTGCCCTGATACCAACTTGTCATGACCCAAATTCCCAACCTTAGGGATCGTGATGGCGCCTAACACCACACTTGCTAGGCAAGCCAATGTTAGAGTTCGATTAGCTAGTTTCCTTTGATTATTTACTTAAACTCAATAAATAAATTAAAAGCAAACTTAATCTAATAAATTCCAACGAATAACTCCCAATATAAAAAAAATAAACAAATAATTAAACCGAGCCACGAACTAATTATATAAATAACTTTAAGTCTACCCAGCGTCTGGTGTCACAATTCACGAACCACTAAAGAATACTACAAATAATGGGCAGAAAGAAATAGTATACTGTTTTGCAAAAATATAAAACAGTCTCTACGAACTAGGAGAAGACTCTCAGGATCTGCAAACGCCGGCAGATATACCTCGTGTCTCCGGATAATGGATAGATGCTACTAAAAATCTCTAATGATGGTTGGTACTTGGATATGCACATAAGAGTGCAGAGTGCAGTATCAGTACAACCGACCCCATGTACTGAGTAAGTGCCGAGCCTAACCTCGACGAAGTAGTGACGAGGCTACGGCGGGGCATTAACAATAAAACTTGTGAACCATAATAAATGAAGCAAGAAGGAAATCTAAAACAAATAAATAATAACTGTAGCAACAATTAAAAAAGGCCAGTCACGTACGTTTCAAAATTTCCAAACTTTGACTTTAAAATAACAGTAGTGCAAAATATGAAAAATAGTAAAGTAAAACAGTAAGTTTTCAAATCTTTGTTTTCTTTGAAAATCAGTAAAATCATAAGTGTCCTCCCTTATTACTCCTTGTTGCAGCGTGCAACCCGCTCCCACTTGTCCACCCTTATTGCTCCTCCCTAAATGTATATATCACCCTTATTTCTCCTGTTGCAGCGTGCAACCCGATCCCACATGTCCACCTTTATCACTCCTTGTTGCGGCGTGCAACCCGCTCCCACCAGACATATCATATCAGTTTATTTATCAATTTTCACAATTCAGACCAATCCTTTCACAATATTTTTGTCTCAACAATTATAAACAAGAAATTGTATTTTCTCATAAACTTCATCAATATCATCTCAACCATGAAACCAACAGGAACATAAATATGTATCTCATAAAACAATGTCAAACTGCTCAACCTTTATGTACCACAAGGAAACCAAAAAAACAACTAATACTCTTCCAAAATAATTACAACAAGACTTAAAAACAAAATAACAAAGCCAAGTAGTCATAAAAACAATAATGAACATAGAACAATTAATATATGAATCAATTAAATTGGAAACAGGGAAGGGATCATTTTTAACAGACAATTTGGTGGGGCATAGGTACTCGTCACCTCACCAATACACCACACACATGCAATTTCACATAGCAATTAAGTTGGGGATTCCTATTCCCTCAAGTCAAAGTATACTTAAGCACTTACCGCAATTTCGCAGGCCACTCACTGTTCAATTATAACTTTTCCTTTTGAATTCACCTCCAATACACTCGAATCTTTTCATAATTAAGTTAATATCATTAATTAAGGCTAAAGGAACTAACTTTATTGAAAATCATAATTTTTCCTAAGTTTTCTAAAAAAAAGTGAAAACCCGACCCCGGGCCCACTTGGTGTAAACTCGGGATTCAGGCCAAATTACGTTTACCCATTCGCCCAAGAACCCGAATATACAATTATTTTTTAAATCCGACCTCAATTCGAGGTAAAGATTCGATTTTTACAAAATTTCCTAATACTACCCAAGCCATCAATTTTTACCATGAAAATCTTGGTTTTTGATTTAAAAATGATTAAAAGCATTGGGTAATTGAAAGAGTAAAGTTTGTAATAATTGATTATCAAGAACTTGGGTATGAACTTTGGTGAAGAAATTCGTCCTCAGGGTTGTGGGGTTCGAAAAATATGAAGAAGAAGAGTTCTGTCCGTTTTTAAAATGTATTTATATAGCTGGGCAGGCCTTCTATGCGTTCGCATAGGGCCTGCCGTGTTCGCATACCTTTAAGGCTTAGGGGCCTTCGCGTTCCCGTTAGGGGGCCGCATTCGCATATGGTACTGGGCTCCCCCCCAGGTCCAATACACTATGCGTTCGCGGGGCCCAGACCGCGTTCACACTGAAAAAAATGACCCCCCTAGATTACACTATGCGTTTGCGAGGGGTAGGGTGCGAACGCAATGCACAAAGTGCTGTGTACCAACAGAAGAAAACCATCAAACTTTTCAAGTGTAAAAAGATCCCGTGGCCTATCCGAAACTCACCCGAGCCCTCGGGGCTCTAAACAAAACATGCATGCAAGTCTAAAAACATCATACGGACTTGCTCGTGCGATCAATTCTTGAAAATAACATGTAAAACTATGAATTAAACCTCAAAACTCATCATTTTCCTCAAGAACACTTAAAGTTCATAATTTCTCAACTGGGTGTCCAAATCACGTCAAATAAACTTCGTTTTTCACCAAATTTCACAGTTAACCTTTAAATACTATAACAAATCTGTACCGGGCTCCGGAACCAAAATACGGACCCGATACCAATGGTTTCAAACATTAATTTTTTTCTTTAGTTCATAAATATTTTAGGAAAACAATTTCTTTCAAAAATTGATTTTTAAGGCTTGGGACCTTGGAATTCATTTTCGGGCATACGCCCAAGTACCATATTTTACCGCGGACCTCCCGGGATCTTTGGAACACGGATCCGGGTCCGTTTACTCAAAATATTAACCAAAGTCAACTATAATTAAATTTTAACTCTAGAAATTACTATTTCTCATATTTTCACTTAAAAGCTTTCCGTTTTCATGCCCAGACTTTGCACGCAAATCGAGGTATTTAATATTAATCTTTTTATGGCTATTAAGCCTAGAACATAGTCTAGATTCATAAAATGACCCCTTGGGTCATCACATGTACTAAGAGAGATAGTACATTAGCTATATTCTAAAACGACTCTACGATAAAGCCAGTCAGAAGAGCATCCGACCAATCATTTTGCGTTCTTGAACCCCGTGCCCCTAAATGATACTTCCCGTAGTTTCTTTTGCTGATTTATGACTTGCAGGGACGGGTGGTTCGAGGTTTGGAGGAGTTTTTAATAGTATAGGAACACTTAGTTCCTTAAGGTTGGCCTTAAAGGCCAAGATTGACTTTGGTCAATATTTTTGGTAAAAAACCTCGGAATCGAGATTCGAAGGCTCCGGTAGGTTCGTATGATGATTCCGGACTTGCACGTATGTTCGGAACGGGTTTTGGATCACCCGGGAGAGTTTCAGCGCCAAATAGTTAAATAAGAATTCCCTTAAGTTCAAATTGAGGTTTGGAACGTCTTTTTGTGTTATCGAGGTCCAAACGGAATTCCGAGACCGGGAGTAATTCCATTATGTCATTTGTGCTTGCAAAATTTGGTGTCATTTCGAGTAGCATAGGTAGGTTCGGCGTATTGAAAGCGAATTCAAGAACTTAAAGTTCTTAAGTTTGATCGAATAGGTTTTGGGGTATGATATTTAGATTTAGCGTTGTTTCGGATGTTCCAAAGGCTCGCGCGAGTCCTTATTATGATTTAGGACTTGTTGGTATATTTAGACGGGGTCACGGTTGGGCCAGGATGCCATTCAGACTTCGCGCGAGGCCAAAAACTAGCCTTAAGAGACTGCTGGTGCACCAGATCTGGTGCGACTGCACATACAGAGGACTAGCCGCAGGTGCGAGACCGTTTCTATGGTCCCAGCCTCGCATGTGCGACTCCAAGGGATGTTTCCCAATTTCGCAGGTGCGGATCATTTTCTGCAGAAGCGGAGCCGCATGTGCGGACTCCGCTCCGTAGGTGCGACCACTGGCCCCCTTTTACTTTTCCGCGGGTGCGAGAATCTTCTTGCAGGTGCGGAAATCCTGTAGGCAGTGAGGTTTGTTTTAAATACGGTACATAGCCATTTTTGAACACTTATGTTCATCTTTGGACGATTTGAGAGCATCCAAAGAAGATATTCGACCTAGCTACTGTAAGGTAAGTAATTCCTACTATAAATTAAGTTTAATAATTGAATTCTTAGGTAGATTAACACATTAAATTAGTAGAAATCATGGGTTTAGATTAAAAACCTAGGTTTTTCATAAAAATGGGGAATTGCCAAGGAATTAGCTATGAAATCGTGCAAAAACTATATAATATTGATCCTTGGGTTATGGGTGATTGTATTCCTCGAAATGTTTTGGAATCCGAGCATGTGGTCTTGGGGGTGTGTTTTGGAATTTTTGAAATTTAGTTTGGAATAACCATTTATATAGGAGAATTTTAGACTTGTGAGTATAGATTGATTCATTCATGTGATATTTAACTAGTTTCGAGTCCTTGGGCGACGAATTTGGAGTTTCGGACGCGTTCTTGACCCGGAAAGTAGGCTTGACACGAGGTTAGTATCCTTTATAACCTTGTAAGAGGGAATTGTCCCCATAGGTGAATATAAATAATTGCATGTCTTTATTTATGGGGGCTATGCACGCACAAAGTGAGAAGAGTCCATGCGTAGCTACTATTATGTTATGTCGGGAGTTTAGGATTCACAAGCATGCTTTATGTGCCATATCTATAATCTTAAATTTTAATTTAGGTTGTCTAATATCCTTGATTTATTCATTGAACATCTAGGAGATTACATTCTGAAATTATATTGTTAAATCATTCGCTATAAGTATATTCTCTACTGAGTTTCTTGACTTCCTGTTAATTATATGTATCTATAGGGGTACCTGCGTCGCATGTATGATTTGCGAGCGGGGTAGCCCTACTATTATATCAACCATGTCACATGTTCGATTCGTGAGCGGTGTAATAGATGCATCTATTGTTCGAGCCGTTTGACCCTTCAGCATTGCACATTTATATTCACGTTGTATCAGCCGTACGATCACAACATGTTATGTGTTTGTTAGTTGTTTGGGTGTTCTGTGATTATGTACTCGCCGAATCTCATGAAAAAGGAAAACTGGGTAATTTGTATGCTAGAAAACTTGACATGTAAAGGTATTTGTAAAGGAAATTTGATGTTCATGTCTTTAGTATTATTCATGATTTCTATTCCTGCTTAGCCTTATATTTAAAATCTATTATTTTGACCCTAGTAAGTGTCATGTCGACCTCTCGTCACTACTTCTTCGAGATTAGACTGGATACTTACTGGGTACATATTATTTATGTACTCATGCTACGATTTGTACCTAATTGTACAGGATCTGAGGCAGGTGCATCTTGGTACCAGTCCGGAGTTCATCACTGATACATACCTGGTCCGGACTTCACGGTGAGCTGCTCTTCTTGACGACACTCGGCAACACTCTGGAGTCTTCTTTTGTTGTTCTGTCTATTCCTTTTCAGACAGTAGGAAAGTCTATTAGTTCTTTTGTTTTTACTCTATTAGTATGCCTGTAGACTTATGACACTAGTTCCTGGCACTCACGTTAATAGACTATTCTTTTGGGATGTAATTATAAATTATGACTTTATGATTGTTTTGCCTAAATCTTCCTAAGTTATTTGTTTATCAAATGTTTAAATGTAAACCGAGTAAGTGTTGGAAAATATTTTGATAAAACAAACGGGACTCACTAGTAGTAAAACTATTGGCTTGACTAATGACGGTATTAGGCGCCATCGCGACCTGAGTTAGGATTTGGGTCATGACAATATGGCATCAGAGCTCTAGGTTCACGTAGGTCTCACAAGTTACGGGCAAACCCAATAGAGTCTTGCGGATCGGTATGGAGACGTCTGTATTTATCTTCGAAAGGCTATAGGGTGTTAGAAAATCTCTCTTGATTCATCTTCTATCGTGCAATTGATGGTATACTAAATCTCATTCTTCTATTCTCTCACATATGGTGAGGATGCGCGCAGCCGACGTTCCATACCCGGGAGGGGCCGCTACCTCGGTCATCCGAGGCCATGACAGAGGTTGGGGTAGGGCACCGACCCTCGATAGGGGACGAGGGCGTCCCAGAGCTGTTCCAGTTGCACTGCCAGTGGATCCAGCAGAGGATCCCATCACTGAGGAGCAGGGCGAGGTGCCCGCAACAGATCCTGCCCCGTTAGACTTTATGACAGCGCCGGGATTTCACGAGGTCATGGGCCGTATAATGCGGTTCATGGACACTATGACTCAGGATGGTTTATTGCTAGAGGATCCTTCCACATCTCAAGAGGGAGGGGGAGCACAGACCGCTACTGCCCAGGCTGCGGGACATGCAACAACGGTATATCAGACCTCGGGTACACTGCCCGTGGGCGGGGTTCATCCAGGAGCAGCAGTAGCACTTGACCCCAAACAATCTGCGGATGCCGATCCACAGATGTTATTAGACAGATGGACCAGACTGCACCCTCCTATCTTCGGAGGCGAGCGTCATGAGGATGCTCAAGACTTTATCGATAGGTGCATGGACAGATTGCACAACATGAGGATACTAGAGTCCCATGGAGTTGATTTCACTACCTTCTAGTTTGAGGGCAGGGCCCGCAGATGGTGGCAGTCCTATATTCTTGGCAGACCGGCAGATTCTTCTCCCCTCACTCGGGAGCAGTTCACTCAGTTTTTCCTAGACAGATATATCCCACCCTCTGAGAAGGAAGAGCTACGGTATCAATTTGAGCAGCTAGAGTAGGGTCAGATGTCAGTGACTGACTACGAGGCTAGGTTTTCGGAGCTGTCTCGTCATGCACTCATGATACTTTCTACTGATGCAGAGAGAGTGCGGAGATTTGTAGATGGGTTGCACTCGGGTATTAGGGCCAACATGTCCCAATAGGTGGAGATGGGGACTCCTTCTCACCTTATGGTAGAGATTGCTCGCAGGATCGAGGGTTATCGATCGAGGGGCAGAGAGCAGGGGCAGCAGGATAAGAGAGCTAGATTTTCTGGGATTTCAGAGGTACTCCAGCCAGGGGCAGAGGTTAGTTTGGTAGGGGACAAACTAATAGTCCCTCATATTCACCACCCCCCCACCACCTCGAGGTGCTCTCACGAGGCCTTATTTCAGCGCCATGTCGGAGAGTTCTTATCACCCACCAGCCATTCAATGTTCCTTCGGCGGGTATTCCGGTCATCAAGGGTCTTCCAGACCTTATTTCAGTGCTATTCCAGAGAGTTCATACCGTCCTCCGGCTATTCAGGGTCCTTCAGGGCAGCAAGCTATGGTGCCGAGAGGTTGTTATGAGTGCAGAGATCCAGGCCATATTGAGAGGACTTGTCCCAGGCTTCGGGGCAAGGCCGTGCAACAGAGTTATCAGCCTATGGTTTCAGCACCGGCGATTTGGCCACCCAGAGGTGGAGGATAGGCTGGTAGAGGTCGTCTTGGTGGTGGAGGCCAGGCAGAGGGAGCTCAGGCAACTCCTGTTCATTTTGGTGGAGGTTAATCATCCGGCGCTCCAGCCAGATTCTATGCTATTCCGGCCAGATCAGATGTATTGGCCTCAGATGCCGTGATCACATGTATTATTTCAGTATGCGGTAGAGATGCATCGGTATTATTTGATCCAGGGTCCACTTATTCTTATGTATCAGCCTTGTTTGCTCATTTCTTGGATATTCTTCATGAGTCTTTGGGTACTTCTGTTTATGTGTCCACTCTTGTGGGCGATTCTATGGTTGTGGACCGGATATATCGGTCCTGTGTGGTTATATTCTGTGGGTTGGAGACCAGAGCGGACCTCCTGTTGGTTGATATGGTTGATTTTGAGGTCATCCTGGGCATGGATTGGCTATCTCCCTATCATGCTATTCTTGATTGCCATGCCATGACTGTCACTCTAGCCATACCCGAGTTGCCAAGATTGGAGTGGAGAGGTTCCTCAATTAGTGCAGCTAGTAGAGTTATTTCTTTCTTGAAGGCTCGACGTATGGTTGAGAAGGGTTGTTTGGCTTATCTTGCTTATGTGCGGGACACCACCGCCGAGTCTCCGACGATTGATCCAGTGCCGGTAGTTTGAGAGTTTGCTGATGTATTCCCTTCAGACCTTCTAGGCATGCCACCGGATCGTGACAATGATTTCTGCATTGACTTAGCTCCAGGAACCCAACCTATATCTATTCCCCCATACCGTATGGCTCCAAAGGAATTGAAGGAATTAAAAGAACAACTTGAGGAGTTGTTGGCTAAGGGGTTTATCAGGCCGAGCATGTCGCCTTGGGGTGCTTCAGTGTTATTTGTGAAGAAGAAGGATGGGACCATGCAGATGTGTATTGATTACCGCCAGTTGAACAAGGTCACCATCAAGAACAAGTACCCATTTCGCGTATCGATGATTTGTTTGACCAGTTGCAGGGTGCTCGAGTGTTCTCCAAGATTGACTTGAGATCGGGGTACCATCAGTTGAAGCTTCGGGACTCGGATGTTCCGAAGACTGCCTTTCATACGAGATATGGTCATTATGAGTTCCTGGTGATGTCCTTTGGCTTGACTAATGCCCCAACAAAATTTATGGATTTGATGAATAGGGTGTTCAGGCCTTATATTGATTCTTTTGTCATTGTCTTTATTGATGACATTCTGATTTACTCACGTAGCCTAGGAGAACACGAGCAACATTTGAGAGTCGTGCTCCAGACTTTGCGGGAACAAAATCTGTACGCTAAGTTCTCCAAGTGTGAGTTCTGGTTAGATTCTGTGTAATTCTTAGAACATGTGGTATCCGGAGAGGGTATCAAGGTGGATCCTAAGAAGATTGAGGCAGTTCAGAGTTGGCCACGCCCTACTTCAGCGACAGAGATCAGGAGCTTCTTGGGTCTATCAGGTTATTATCGCCGATTTGTGGAGGGTTTTGCATCCATTGCATTTCCTCTGACTAGATTGACTCAGAAGAATGCCCCGTTCCGATGGTCCGACAAGTGTGAGGCGAGCTTTCAGAAGCTCAAGACAGCATTGACCTAAGCACCAGTCCTAGTATTGCCTTCTGCTTCTGGGATGTATATAGTTTATTGCGACGCTTCACGCGTTGGTTTGGGGTGTGTGTTGATGCAGGAGGGGAGAGTTATGGCATATGCTTCTTGTCAGTTGAAGGTTCATGAGAAGAATTACCATGTGCACGACTTGGAGTTGGCGGCGATTGTTCGGGCTTTTATGATTTGGAGGCACTACTTGTATGGGGTGCCTTGTGAGGTTTATACGGACCACCGCAGCTTGCAGAACTTGTTCAAGCAGAGGGATCTTAATTTGAGGCAGCGGAGGTGGCTTGAGTTACTGAAGGATTATGACATCACCATTCTTTATCATCCGGGCAAGGCGAATGTTGTTGCAGATGCCTTAAGCAGAAAGGCGGAGAGTATGGGTAGCTTGGCTTACATTTCAGCGGAGGAGAGACCTCTAGCTTTGGATATTCAGTCCTTGGCTAATCGCTTGGTGAGGTTGGACCTTTCATAGCCCAGTCGAGTTCTTGCACGTGTGGTTTCATCAGTCTTCATTATTGGGGGATATCAAGGCTCGACAGTTCGATGATATGCACTTGGTGGCCCTCCAAGAGACAGTGGTGTAGGGTGGTGCCAAGGAGGTTTCTAATGGCGAGGATGGTGTTCTGAGACTTCAGGGTCGCTTATGTGTCCCTACTGTTGATGGCTTGAGGGAGAGGATTCTAGAGGAGACTCACAACTCACAGTATTGTATTCATCCTGGTGCTACGACGATGTATCATGACTTGAGGCAACATTACTGGTTGAGGTGGATGAAGAAAGGCATAGTGGAGTATGTGTCTAGGTGTCTAAATTGCCAGCAGGTTAAGTATGAATACGAGAGGACAGGAAGCCTACTTCAACAGATGCTTATGCCTGAGTGGAAATGGGAGCGCATCACTATGGACTTCGTGGTTGGGTTGCCTCGGACTCTGCGGAAGGTTGATGCGGTTTGAGTCATTGTGGACAGGTTGAGCAAGTCGGCGCATTTCATTCCAGTAGCTACTACTTATACTTCTGAGAGGTTGGCCCAGATCTACATTCGGGAGATAGTTCAGTTGCACGGTGTTCCTGTGTCTATTATATCAGATCGAGGTCCTCATTTCACCTCGCACTTCTGGAGAGTAGTACAGAGTGAGTTAGGCACCCGGGTAGAGCTCAACACAGCATTCCACCCTCATACAGATGGGCAGTCGGAGTGGACAGTTTAGATATTGGAGGATATGCTCAGAGCATGTGTGATTGACTTTGGAGGGCAGTGGGACCAGTTCTTACCTCTGGCCGAGTTTTCTTATAATAACAGTTATTAGTCCATCATTGATATGGCTTCATTTGAGGCCTTGTATGTTTGGCGATGTCGTTCTCCCATCGGGTGGTTTGAGCCTGGCGAGGCTAAGTTGTATGGTACCGATCTGCTGAAGGATGCCTTGGAGAAGGTAAAGTTGATTCAGGAGAGGCTTCGTACATCACAGTCCAGACAGAAGAATTACGCAGGCCAGAAGGCGCATGATGTATCATTTATGGAGGGCGAGAAAGTTCTGTTGAAAGTCTCGCCAATGAAGGGTATTATGAGGTTTGGTAAGAAGGGCAGCTGAGCCCAAGGTTTATAGGCCCATTTGAGGTGTTGAGACGAGTTGGGGAGGTTGCTTACGAACTTGCTCTACCTCCTAGTCTATAAGGAGTTCATCCGGATTTTCATGTGTCCATGCTCCGGAGGTATCACGCCGACTTCTCTCACGTGGTAGATTTCAACACCATTCAGCTAGATGAGAGGTTGGGTTACGACGAGGATCCAGTTACTATCATTGACATGCAGGATCACCAATTGAGGTCTAAGAGGGTTTCTGCCGTAAAGGTCCAGTGGAGGGCCCAACCAGTCGAGGAGGCGACTTGGGAGTCCGAGGAGGACATGCAGAACAAATATCCACACTTATTCAGCAATCCAGGTATGATTCTAGACCCGTTCGAGGACGAACGTTTGTTTAAGAGGTGGAGAATGTAACGACTCGACCAGTCGTTTTGCATTCTAGAACCCCGTGCCCCTAAAAGAACTTTCCGTAGTTGCTTTTGCTGATTTATGACTTGCGGGGACAGGTGGTTCGAGGTTTGGAGGAGTTTTGAATAGTATAGGAACACTTAGTTCCTTAAGGTTGGCTTTAAAGGCCAAGTTTGACTTCGGTTAACATTTTTGGTAAACGACCTCGGAATCGAGATTCGAAGGTTCCGGTAGGTTCGTATGATGATTTTAGACTTGGGCGTATATTCGGAACGGGTTATGGATGACCCAGGATCGTTTCAACGCCTAATAGTGAAATAAGAATTCCCTTAAGTTCAAATTGAGGTTTGGAACGTGGTTTTTTGTTATCGAGGTCCAAATAGAATTCCGAGACCGGGAATAGTCCCATTATGTCATTTATGACTTGCTTGCAAAATTTGGTGTCATTCCGAGTAGTATAGGTAGGTTCGGTGTATTGAAAGCGAATTCAAGAACTTAAAGTTCTTAAGTTTGATCCAATAGGTTTTGGGGTATGATTTTTAGATTTAGCGTTGTTTCAGATGTTCCGAAGGCTCGAGCGAGTCCGTATTATGATTTAGGACTTGTTGGTATATTTGGACGGGGTCACGGGTGGGCTCGGATGCCATTCGGACATCGCGCGAGGCCAAAAACCAGCCTTAAGAGACTGATGGTGCACCAGATCTGGTGCGACCGCACATGCGAAGGACTAGCCGCAGGTGCGAGACCGTTTCTACGGTCCCAGCCTCGCAGGTGCGACTCCAAAGGATGTTTCCCAGTTTTGCAGGTGCAGATCATTTTCCGCAGAAGCGGAGCCGCAGGTGCGGACTCCGCTCCGCAGGTGCGACCACTGGCCCCCTTTTCCTTTTCCGCAGGTGCGAGACCGCAGGTGAGATCCTAGAGTCGCAGGTGCGGAAATCCTGCAGGCAGTGTGATTTGTTTTAAATACGTGACTTAGCCATTTTTGAGCACTTTTCTTCATCTTTGGACGATTTTGAGAGCATGCAAAGAAGATATTCGACCTAGCTACTGTAAGGTAAGTAATTCCTACTATAAATTAAGTTTAATACTTGAATTCTTAGGTAGGTTAACACATAAAATTAGTAGAAATAATGGGTTTAGAGTAAAAACCTAGGTTTATGATAAAAATGAGGAATTGCCAAGGAATTAGCTATGAAATCGTGCAAAAACTATATAATATTGATCCTTGGGTTATGGGTGATTGTTGGGTGTGTTTGGGGATTTTTGAAATTTAGGTTGGAATAACCATTTATATAGGAGAATTTTAGACTTGTGAGTATAGATTGATTCATTCATGTAATATTTGACTAGTTTCGAGTCCTTGGGCGACAAATTTGGAGTTTCAGACGCGTTCTTGACCCGGAAAGTAGGCTTGACACGAGGTAAGTCTCCTTTCTAACCTTGTAAGAGGGAATTGTCCCCATAGGTTTGTGGGGGCTATGCACGCACGAAGTGAGGAGAGTCCGTGCGTAGCTACTATTATGTTATGTCGGGAGTTTAGGATTCACAAGCATGCTTTATGTGCCGTATCTATAATCTTAAATTTTAATTTAGGTTGTCTAATATCCTTGAATTATTCATTGAACATCTAGGATATTACATTCTGAAATTATATTGTTAAAGCATTCGCTATAAGTATATTCTCTACTGAGTTTCCTAACTTCCTGTTAATTATGTGTATCTATACGGGTACCCGCGTCGCATGCATGATTCGCCAGTGGGGTAGCCCTACTATTATGTCAACCGCATCGCATGTTCGATTCGTGAGTGGTGTAATAGATGCATCTATGGTTCGAGCCGTTCGACCCTTCGGCAGTGCACATTTATTTTCGCGTCGTATCAACCGTACGTTCACGACATGTTATATGTTTGTTAGATGTTTGGGTGTTCTGTGATTATGTACCTGCTAAATCTCATGAAAAAGGAAAACTAGGTAATTTGTATGCTAGAGAACTTGGTACGTAAAGGTATTTGTAAAGGATATTTGATGTTCGTGTCTTTAGTATTATTCATGATTGCTATTCCTGCTTAGCCTTATATTTAAAACCTATTATTTTGACCCTAGTTAGTGTCACGTCGACCTCTCGTCACTACTTCTTCGAGATTAGACTGGATACTTACTGGGTACATATTATTTATGTACTCATGCTACGCTCTGTACTTAATTGTACAGGATCTGAGGCAGGTGCATCTGGGTACCAGTCCGAAGTTCGTCTCTGATACATACCTGGTCCGGACTTCACGGTGAGCTGCTCCTCTTGACTACACTCGGCAACAATCTGGAGTATTATTTTGTTGTTCTGTCTATTCCTTTTCAGACAGTAGGACAGTCTATTACTTCTTTTGTTTTTACTCTATTAGTATGCCTGTAGACTTGTGACACTAGTTCCTGGCACTCACGTTAATAGACTATTCTTTTGGGATGTAATTATAAATTATGACTTTATGATTGTTTTGCATAAATCTGCCTAAGTTATTCGTTTATCAAATGTTTAAATGTAAACCGAGTAAATGTTGGAAAATATTTTGATAAAACTAACGAGACTCACTAGTAGTAAAACTGTTGGCTTGCCTAATGATGGTATTAGGCGCCATCGCGACCTGAGTTAGGACTTGGGTCGTGACATAAGGAGTTAGTACGAAGCTCCCACAGGATAGTGTATGCACCAGAGGTACAAGTATTATAATAGAGCATCAAGTTATGAACTTGAATTATACCTATGTGGAAGGGAGATCGTGAAAGAAATAGAAGATATGATGCGAGAGTTTAAGGTAAAGGTAAACAACGTGCGAAATACTCAAATGCAGAAGGCTATGAACAATTCATACAACGGATAGACGACTATAAGTGCGAGGGATTCAATATATAGGAATAATAGCGGCATCGTCAGTAGCATATATTCCAGCCTATGGTCTACGTATCATAAAGCCCGACTAGGAAAGTAAAGAAGAGTTTGAGACAATGTGATTTCTCACTTGATGTTCCAAAATTATATAGGGAAATCTATGATGCAAACAAGTTAAAAGGTTGCAAGTAATATAAATAGATATGTGTAGATTTCAAGCTATTGTATGGTGAAGCGACAAGGTTCTAGAAGACATGAGTAAGGATAAGGAGGGACGAGTGAGAAGGTAACGAAAATGGATAAGTCCCATGAAAACAAGAAGAGTAGATGGTTTCTCTAAGTTATACAAAGCTCACTATAACCTGCATGAATTCAAAGAAATCTAAGACTAATAGCATTTAGAAGGGATGAAATGCTGCCCTGGTAATTAGAATTAGGTGTAATTGTGATAGATAAAGGATGACGTTTGGGCCTTCGATTAAGTAATGATCTGACGAAGAAAAGAAAAGGAATCTTATGAATTGGACAGGAATAAAATACCCACGCAAGGTGAATCGCATGGGGATGTTGTGAAATGTGATTATGAAAGCATGATATCTCCCAAGGTGGATCAGTCTAATCATTTCAGATGTTCCCCGATGAAACGTGAGCCCTAGCGGCGGTGTTACATAAGTGATCAAGTTATCAGTGGTAGATGGTGAATCAACAATAAATGGATGAAAGTTCAATCGTATGAGATGAAATTAGGCCATCAGTCTTAAGGATAAGCAACGAGAGTAACCTGAAGTTAGTTGCAGACCTCAGTAATGATAAATCAAAGTAAGAGTTATGGTATAGTATAGCCTACGTAGATGTGGTAAAGATTAAGGTCTATGAAATAAGATATAGCAATATTCGCAAGTTCTACAAGGTACCGAGCGAAGAACTTCAGTGTACCTATAGATTCCCAGAGAGACATCTTATTAAGCTCTGTATATGTTTACAAAGTAAAGCCTAGATAATGGCTAACAGCTGGAGGAAAAAGGAGGGAAGGGAAGCATAAGCGCACTTACAAGGTCAAAGTCGTACTGGCTGCATGATAGAAGGTAGCAACATTTACGAGACTGGAAGGACTCCGACCATAAATCATAGTGTGAGAAAGAGGCCTAAAGGGGAGAATGCCCTGGCCTTTGGATTTTATTCACAGAACAACTGCTTAAATGGCAAGGAGCGTATTAAGGTATTCACAAGAGCTATAAGTTATGAAAATGATAAGAGCATCAGTCAACATTCGAGGAAGAATGTTCCAAGGGGGGAATGATGTTAAGCCGCGCAATATACGTCGGTATTATGTCCCGTAGTATTAAATTACGATGATGTTGTACCCTGTAGTATTATACGTTGAATTTTTCATAAGGTAATTGACATCAGTCCAAAGAAAAGATTATTTGGAGATTATAAGGATTATACTATTTATAACACACGATAAGTAAGTGTCATAAAAGATAAAGGGTACACAAATTAAAGAAAACGAGTATCGTGGGAGGTGGCCGATTTGGGATAAAATACGGGTCGAGCGATAATACCCGATAATTATGGACTAGTACCATGCAAGGTACCATATGACCACGGTAGTACGATGTATAAAGTATATTAGAAATAAATACAATTTTAAGTAATTTGAGATAATTCTTAATTATACAGGTAGTTGGTTAATGACCGGGTAACAAGACATTACCTAGTTAATTAATAAAATTAGTAGATATGAGCCCCCCCCCCCCCC